>JAOVVA010000009.1:4545974-4568708 GCA_028565275.1 Leiocassis micropogon | reverse complement strand
AACAAAACATACTTAAGTAAAAGTAAAATTACAGATTTTAAAAACTACTTTAAAAAGTAGAAGTACACAAAAAAAAATCTACTCCATTACAGTAATGTGAGTAAATGTAATTCATTACTTTCCACCTCTGCTGACCACCTGGTTGTGTTTCCCAAACCACTGTAGGGGGGAAACACTAAAAGTTTACACTCGTTTCCGTTTTCTAGTCTGTCTAGATTGAACTCCTCGTCGAATTAACGTCTCTCATGAGGGCAACATACTGGGGGAAAAAAACTAAACTTTTTAAAAACTGAGTCACTCCCGGCGTTCATAATGTTGAAGAGTCGAGGAATCGACTCGTTCGCAAATGACACATCATCATCATCATCACGGCGGGAATGTTCCTTCGTAGTGTTTACACTGAATATGGGCGGATAAACGTGTGGAATATGAGCACTGGAGGAAAAGGAAAACCTTTGGACCGTTTCCTCTGTCACGGGACAGTCAGGCCATCATAAAGAAAATCAGCTAAAAAAGAAAAGAAAAGCTAGGACACGCGACACTGAGCAGAGGCTGTTTTTGCGCTTTACTTTTTCTGAAAGAGTTTTGGGAAGAAGAAACGGTGAGAAAACCCTTCTCTCTGGTTTCGATCTGTTTGTTTTCTAGACTGAATTTTAACAACGAGCAACTTTAGAAGTGCTGCCTCTTCTTGTTACGCCTTGAAAAATCTGAATCAGATGTTTGCTGTCATACTTGAGATGTTTTATCTGCTGAGCTTTTCAATTGTTCCCATCTGCTGCTTGCTTCTGGAACAGGCCACAAAGATTCCAGTGTGAAGCAGGAGCATGCATGCTTATTAAATCTCTCAGCTCTTGGACTATTTGAGGTAAATGTCTGTCACGTGGTCTGCATCACTTTACTTGTTATTATTATTATTATTATTATTATTATTTTTTTTTTTTTATTGTGTTTTATGCATTTTTTGCTCGAGGTTTTCTTCTCTTGAGTTTTTAGAATGCTAAATATAACATGAACCACACTCTTAAATGCAACTGGTTTCTTCTTATGGAACAGAACACGAGACAAGTTCTCTTAAAACAAAAATCTCGTAAAAATGACCTCTGTGCATTATAATGCCCACTTGGATTCCAAAGATGTTAATGGGTGAGTGAACAACGTTTAGTGCAATGTCTTAACCTTAACCAGCGCTCATGACCTTTACTCTTCTCCTCCCTCATGCACTGTCATCTTATTTTTAAGCCCAATGCACATCACGCTTCTCGGTTTACACTTTTACTCAGCACGAAGTGTGATCACAAAATACAAATCCAATCAGCGATGCCACGGGAACGGGATCTTAAATAATCACTTAAACACTGTATATTGTGCACTTAAGGGAAAGAGGAGGTATCAAAAAGTTTTGAGATTAGCTCGGTTTACAAGCTCTGTTTTTTGCAGTATGTTCTCCATCAGACACCTTATAACCTGGCAGTAGAGTGCGCTATTGTTGATCTGGTCCCTGGGGACAAATTCTCAGTGCACAATGCAGCGAATTTTGAAAAAGATGATGAGCATGCACTTGATCGAGCTGCGGACCTACCTCACCTTTTTCAGTCGTGGAGATGATGGGCTTTTCCACTGAAAAGGCTGTTGCTTTTTCAAGTTTAATCACCAGTAATGATCCCCGACATGAGGGACGGGTCATCCACGGCATGCTGACAGACCGTTTCGACAATGACGTTTGACAATGTTGTGCATGATGATTGTTGGAGAGCAATCCACAAGTTGCCTAATAGTTTCTACATTTTCAGAGTTGAGCTTGTTGAAGGTCTTCCTGATTTCTTGTCGCCTTGCAATGATGTTCCTCTGCTCTTGAAGTGTGTGCCACACAAAGCACTTTGAATTATTCACTTCAGCATTAAAATGTAAACTTGCAGAACCAAGTCAAATGGCAGTTTCATGCAAAAAATTTTTTTTTTCTAATTTGCTGTCCATGATGAAATAGCAGACGTGGTAATGCACATGGTCAGAATAGCACCAGTTGCACAGCTCCCGATATATACAGGATGATGTCTTTCGGCACTCTGGCTTCCTGTGACTGTGTGTGCAACCTTGTGCTGCCATCTGTTGGCATGTTGCAAAACTAATCTCGAAAGTTTTTGATACCACCTTGTACATGGCCACAGTAGGGCTGCATGATATGGACAAAATATTGTAATGTACTCAGATATCCCACTAATTCTGATGTGCTTTGAAATTAACCCGGAAGTAACAAGGATAAAGACTGCCCTGAATTATTTGGAGTGATTATCTGTAGAGATACTGAAACTGTAGGTTAGGATGTCCCAAGCACAATTTATTAAATGCCTCAGTTTATAATTGGGATTGCAAAGGACAATATATATTGTGCAGCCCTATTAAAGCAGAAACTATATATTGTGCAGGCCTATGTGGTCACTCACCTATATGGTCACATAAATACTTAATTGTGGGTATCTTTCTTCAATCAAAAGTTTAAATGTTGATCCGTCCTTAACGCAGTAGATTTAATGGCTTGGTAACAGACTGTCTTGTTTTTTTTTCCTTTAGGAACGGTGTGATGGAGGAGGCAGAGGTTCAAATTGATGATGGCAAAGAGGAAATCGAGGAACCAGACACCATGTACTAGTAAGAACATTTCCTATCATTGTATGCTTTGAAGAAGAAAATAATAAATGTAGAAAATGAGATTCTATTTCTTTTGCTCATTTGCCTTTCGTTGTTTTCTCAGCCGTCTTAGGAAATGGATAGCTCCTATTGTAATGTCTTTTGGTTTTCGGTGAGTTATTATATTCTTATAGTATCACTGTATCCTTTTAAAGTACTTTGCAGACAAACTCTATGCATCATTAATTGATGACAATTGATGACCGTCTTGTTTAAAATATTATTTGGTATTTCTTTTTATATGTTTCTTTTATGTGGATGATTCTAGTGTCTTTGGCTTGGTGCTCATCTTTGTGGATATTATTCTGGTCATTGTTGACCTGTCACTGTCAACCAAGAACCGTGAGAGTGTGGGGACTACCTTGGAGGCCATCTCACTTATCATCTCCTTCTTCTTCCTCATCGATGTGCTTCTGCGGATTTATGTAGAAGGGTTAGTATGGAACAGCAAAGAGGGGAAAATACATTAGCTTTATGTACTTCTTTCCACATTTGAAAATAGCTCAGGAAAAGAAAAGAGTGCTGATATTTCAGAAGGATACAGGAAGTGTTGTGGCAGCTATTTCCTGCCTGATTCTAGCAAATCCTGCAGAAAAATCAGAACTGCTGACTCTCTGTATGCAGGAGGTTGAACAATGTGAAGCATGTTCTTGTTGCAAATATAAATGTGAGGTTTGTTCAAGGCTTGAAAAGGGAATTAACAATGCACAGCTTAATGCCCCCTACTCTTTATGTTTCAGATTTAAGGTGTACTTCAGTTCTAAGCTGAACATCATGGATGCCTGCATTGTGGTCATCACTCTGGTTGTCACTATGATCTATACATTTTCCGATTTCTCAGGAGCAAGCCTCATTCCCAGGTATATGTTTATTTTTGAAACAATCCTACGTTAGACCGTACTGTCTTATTTTTATAAAGTAATCATAGTCGAGTGTTATTTTCACTCATACAAAAGTGGTCGTGAATAGGGACAGAGTTTAAAAGAGGTGGCAGAACGATTTTTTTTCCATACCCGTCCCATCCTCCGATCTTACACCACCGGGTGCCTAATTGTGGAGAATGTTAAAGGAGAGTGTTTTCGACTGTGAATTCAACCAGGAATCCGGGTTGAGAATGTGCGAGCGATATGAACATTTCACCGCCTCGCTGTCGACACAGTTCGAACACACACTTCGAACACTTACATTACGCATATCGTGGTAAATCAACATGCTAATAGTTGTGTATGCTAGTTTCATTCGGGAGGAGTAAACTCGCAGATGACGAGGTAATATGGTTCGTCGTTTACTGTATTTTCCAAAAACAACACACCCCCAAACGTTTTATTCCACTTATACCACAGCAATTATTCAGCAATTGGAAACGCATTCCTGTTGTCACTTACATTATAGCAGCTGTAAACAGTCAATCCCTCATCAGCCTCTTGTTTTACTTTGTCCTGACGTTCATAAGACAACAAATCTAACTTTTTATACAGATTCCCCTCTGACTGTTGTTGAAAGTTCAGACACTGGAAACTTTTTTCACAAATACAGTATCAAATAAATGCAGAGGCAGCACAGTCGCATAGTGGTTAGCGCTGTGGCTTCGCACCTCCAGGGTCAAGGGTTCGATTTCTGTTGCATGTATATGTGAGTGTAAGTGGATTGGCACCCTGTCCAGGGTGTACCTTGCATCGTGCACAATATTAATATATATTAAATATAATAATATTTAATGTTTTCTCTGTATATGTAGCTCTGTTAAATAAGAACATGTTCTTAAACCTCTTTGAGAATTACGTTAGCCTTCCAAGCCACTGAAAATGAGTTTTTACTATATAAACAAAAGTATATTACAAAGAGAGCGTTAATATAAACTTTGCAGCAGGCCTTACTAAGAGAGCTGCTGTTATGGGAAATTGGTCACAACCAGGTATTCAGATTTAGGTATTCAAGCACACTGTGATCGTCTTTTGTACATGTTAACGAGTGTATGGAACTCTGCCAACTATCAACAGGATAGTGACATTTCTGAGGTCCTTGAGAATAATTATCCTGGTGCGTATCTTCCGACTGGCCTCCCAGAAGAAAGAGATAGAGAAGGTCACTAGAAGAATGGTAAGGATTTAAAGAAGCAAGTTTCTCATTCACTTTGATCTCTGTTTTGATCTCTGTTCAATGTGACCTTACATTCGTATTTGTGAATGTCTCAGGTGTCTGAGAACAAAAGACGGTACCAAAAGGATGGATTCGATTTGGACCTCACATACGTCACAGGTTAAAGTTCCTTATTTTATTTTATTTTATTTTTTTTTGGAATCTATGCTTTTGTCTGACAACCTTCATAAAATTTGCTTTGTGCCTTTTTAGACAGAGTCATTGCTATGTCCTTCCCCTCATCCGGGAAACAGGCCTTGTACCGGAATCCCATCAGAGTAAGTGCCATGATGAAAGGGAGTTATGAAAGCAGTAAATAATAAGCTGATATTATAAATATCATTATATATAAAGAGCTATTTTTTGACACAAACAGCAGTTGTTCAGTGGCATGGCTCCTCAGTTTAGATAACTATCCATGTACTATTTTAGGAAGTTGTCAGATTCCTGGACACTAAACACCTGGATCACTACAAAGTTTACAACCTCTGCAGTGAGTTATTTTATTACTGTACAGTGCATATACAGTAAATCTAACTGATGAACAACTTTAAGCCTAATATTTGTCTTATTTCAGGTGAGAAAGGTTATGATCCCAAACTTTTCCATTATAGAGTAGAGCGTGTGATGATCGATGACCATAATGTGCCGTCATTAGAGTAAGTAATAAGTCTGGTTATTTTAAATGTCTCTTCTTGCTTTGTGGGGCTACAGTGTGAGTGTAATTGGTGTATGTGTGTGTGTTATGTGGTTCTCAGCGACATGCTACGATACACCTCCAGTGTTAGGGAGTGGATGGCTGCAGACTCGCGCAACATCATTGCTATCCATTGCAAAGGGGGAAAAGGTAACATTGCACTCACTGATTTAGTGTGTGCATGTGTGCGCAGTGATGGACGGGCACCCTGTCTATGGGCACCCTGTTTAGTGCTTAAGCACACTTGTTTAGTTTGTTTTGATGCATGGAGTGGTTGTAACAGGTCAGGTTGAGAATTCTTTTCTGTCGTGACAGGACGAACAGGGACGATGGTGTGCACGTGGCTAATCGACAGTGATCAGTTTGAAAGTGCACAGGTACTATAATTCTAAAAAAAGATGTACGGAATGAGTTTTTTCAAGGTACAGAAGTGTACCTTGAACTTTCGTCTTGCCTTCGTGTTTGGCAGGACAGCCTGGACTACTTTGGTGAAAGACGAACAGATAAAAGCATGAGTTCGAAATTCCAGGGTGTCGAAACTCCGTCTCAGGTGAGTCGTGCCATGCCAGGCACTGTGTACAAGCCAAGACTGTTTTTCCATTGAGATTAGTTTAAATAGCTGCTTTTTTGTAACATTTTGTAGAGCCGGTATGTTGGATATTATGAGATCATAAAGAACAAATACAACCTGCAGCTGCCCCCACCACAAAGCTTGAAAATCAAGAGTCTGCGCATTCACTCCATCGCAGGTATTCATCAGATATTTATATTTCCCCATATGTGACTGTATGTATACAATAAGTGTTTGATTTAGACTGATACGTTAGTAGTACTGATACGTTCTTTTATGTTTGCTTTGCAGGGGTTGGAAGGGGCAATGGCAGCGATCTGAAAGTCCGTATCATAGTGAGGAAGGTGCAGGTGTTCCAGTGCATTTGTGCCAAACAAGAGAACTGCGCGGTAATAAAACCCCATAAAGGAATGCTATTTAAACACGTTGCTCTGTTTATGAAGGGTTTTGGTATTTTTTCCTATCTGTGATCCAGCTGGGTGGGAATTGTGTTGCCATTTGTGTAAAAAAATAGATTTGTTAGAAAAAAACATAGAGAAATCACCATGAGATCAACATGAGATCACTTTGACAGTTTGATCATGTAGTATTAATGAGAGAAAAGTTGTACTTTAGCACAAAGGAAAATAAGTATATTAGCTCCTACAAGACAAATGTAAATATTATAATAATATGTAAGACAAATATTAGGTGGCACTGTGGCATAGTTGTTAGCACTGTGGCCTCGCACCTCCATAGTCAAAGAGTTCCCGCCTTGGGTCTGTGCATGTGGAGTTTGCATGTTTTCTTCATTTTTGGTCGGTTTCCTCTGAGTACTCCGGTTTCCTCTCACAGTCCAAAGACATGGAGATTAGGTCATTTAGTGTTCCCAAATTGCCCATAGTGTGTATGTGTGCACGTGTGCCCTGCGCTGGATGGACACCCTGTCCAGGGTGTACGTCGCCTCCTGTGATAGGCTCCAGGCCTCCCACGACCCTGTACACAGAATTAGCGGTATAGGAGATAAATGAAAATATTGAAATAAAATGTCCATATTAGAACTTCTAGAAAGTATAAATCCTTAAATGGTAAAAAATTTTATTAGAATCTACATTCTAAAAATAAATGTTTTTAATTGTTTAATTGTAATTTTGTAAAAATGTGCAAATAATTAAACCAAAAATAAAAGTTTTGCCAGATTGGGAAGATATTTTGTCAGATAATTTCCCAATTGCTGGCATATGATACCTAGTTGCTAATTTTTAGTTGGGAAATTGGCAGAATGATTAGCCTTTAGAGATTATTTCCATATGCTGGCCTTTTAATACTAGTAAATACTGAACTTTTTCTCGAATCTAGGATGCTGAGACAGTTCTAAATATACAGTTGCCAAAATATCTGTTGTCTTTTTAAGGCTTTTTTTTAATGTTTCTAATGAAATTATGACTAACCTCGAGCAGATGACTCAGATAGCTGTCAAGTGTTCAGTGGGAAGCAGTAATAATAATAATACTTAACAAATGATGTAATCCACTACATCTACCAAACCTTGTTGAGAAATAAATTCTTCTGTATTTTGCACTTCAGGTTGGTTTTTTTGCATATGATGTTGGTATACTTGTATCCTAGCTGTTCCCTGATGCTGGAAACAATGCAGTGGTGATCAGTTTACACAATGGCCCAGTGGTGTGTGGTGATGTCAAAGTCATGTTTGAATCCAGTGCTGTAAGTTAGCTCATTATTCTGATATGATATCCGATATTGCATTCTTTTATTTTTAGTTTTAACCATGCTTCTCACTTTCCTCTGTGTCCAGGGCATTCCAAAGGGATATGAAGACTGTCCATTCTTTTTCTGGTTCAACACCTCATTTATAGAGGACCACAGGTAAGACATGTACACTTTAATCTAAGAATACTCTGCCGCTGGGAGCTCTCAGTCATCATAACTGTTTAGGATGTTGTTTTATTTCATACTTTTTAAAGTTCTGATCTCAACTTAAACAGGCTATATCTGTCGAGGGAAGAACTGGACAACCCACACAAGTCCAAGACCTGGGACATCTACAAAGAGGACTTTGGTGTGACCGTGTCATTCAGTGACCCCTGAAGAGAGCCTTAATGATGTGATCCACACTATAGTTAACCAGCTAACATCATTCCCTATATGTATATACCCTACTCTAACTATAGAAATTGGCACTGAGACATATACAGGATTTAGGCCAGAATATTGTTCGTCCTATTTACGGGTTTTTGTTTTGTTTTTTTGAGTTAAAGGGGAAATGTATAGAAAATGATGCAATGCTTGGCAACACAGCTTTTGAAGGAAATATTCACAAGTTTCCAAAATGTCACAATGTTCTTGTTACACATGTGCAGGATCAGATTTGCCTCTCAATTTTCACAGTGTTGTGTATGTGTTGTTTTATTCAGCATTGTGGGGTTTCACAGATGAAGTAAAATTGTACAGTGGTGTGTAGGCTACAGATTAGATGGAAAGTAAACACTCCAGATTCACTACGTAACTGATATTTAAATAAACATTTTGTTTAATAACCGTGGAAGAGGTAGAGAATAGGGAAAAGGATTTTTATATGACAAAGAAATTAAAGTAATCGAAGAAGTAAATACTGCTTTCAGTCTCTTATTCTCTTTAAAACTGGAATTACATACAGTATGTAGGGCTGAAGATGGATCTCTGAATGTAAACAGCACAAAAGTAGGTCTTGTTAAATAGGCTAAAGGGTAAAAATGAAGTGGGGTTGAACATCAACATGAGTTTAGCACTACAGACAAATTCTTAAAAATTAGCTAAAAGGTGTACAGATCATAATTTATCATTTACTGTATCGAATATCCTAATAATAAACCTGGCAAACAAGAATGACAGAAAAAATTGACCATCCAGTAATAATTATCTTAGTGCAGATACAGATTGGGATTGCGGGCAATTAAAAATGTTCTAGTTAGGTGCTATACCACAAAAAACAGCCCTTTCAACCAGAACTCCTGACACTACAGTACATACTGTATGTATATGAAGTATACACTATATGTACTGTATATAATGATATCCTTACCAGAGATCAGGTGTCCATTTCCAGTTGATTCACTGCGTGACCAAGAGTTTGTGGAAACCTAACTAACGACACCCATTTGCATTTGGCCATCTGCTTTTTAAACATTCTATTCTAGATGTCGTTTCCCTTTGCTGTCATAGGCACAAGAGTTTTAGTCAGCCATTGATGTTGGGTGAGAAGGCCTGTATCCTTGTCAGTTCCCATAGTTTGACCCAAAGGTGTCCAGTGGTGTGAGGTAAGGACTTTGTGCATGCCACTGAAGATTTTCCACACTGACACTGGCAAACCATTTCTTTATGGACCTCACTTTGTGCACAGGTGCACTGTCATGTTGGAACAGGCTTAAGCCCCTTACTTTCAGTGAAGGGAAATCTTACTGCTAAAGCATACAAATCCATCCTTTACAATTCTTCAAAAAGTTTCACTCATATACCTGCACATGGCTATTAAAGCTACATGTCTAATTTTATGTTGGGCCACCTAAACAGCTCTGACCTGTCAAGGCATGGGTTCCATTCTGTGGTTTCTGGCACCAAGATGTTAGCAGCAGATCCTGTAGAAAAGAGGACTTTTTTGCACAGCACATCCCACATATAATTTAACCGAATAAGATCTAGGGAATTTGGAGGCCAAGTCAGTATCTTAAACTCGGTCATGTTCCTCAAACCATTTCTGAATCTAATAATAATCTAAGGCACATTAAGGCACATAAATTGCTGAAATACACCATTGCCATTAGGGAGTCGTAGGGTTTTACTTTGTCTTACTTGGTTTGCAATATTTAAAACTCCATATTAATTATGTTTTTTTAATGGGATGTTAAATAAGCTCAGATAGGTGTGGCATATGAAACATTTCAATAAAAATAAAATGTAAATATCGGGGGTGTTCAATGAGAAACTTGGAGGCGGAAAAAAAAGCATGTTAGGGTGCGCATGTCTCCCCAAGTACATTCAGCCCAATATTTTAAATGTCTGTGATGTCATAACATTTTATATTTTATTTTAGACATTCCTATATGTTGATAATTTATCATAAAAAAATTGAGTGGGAGAGAGAGAGAGAGAGATTGGCGCACAGCAATTCATACAATTTTAGATCACATATATCCACTTTAACAAAAAAATATTACAGAACTTGGATTGTGGATTGTTAAATTAATTTAATAATTTACATAAAATTTACATCAGTTAAATTCATTTTACACACATAACCCAGGTCCAAACCCAACAATTTTATACAAAAGTGATTGTGCATTAAATGAGCTACACTCTGCCAATGAAGGACAAGGTGAGGTTAACTGTAACTTATAAAAGAACTTTTAAGGTGCCATGTGTAACATTCTAATCTTGGACAATATTAAAACTGTGTACACTGCAAACTCCAAAAATCAATGGTTTGACATGAAATCAGTCCTAGCAAATATAGTGGAAACAGTAATAAAACAGTGGTGTTGAGGTCAAATCATATATCTTATATTTATATAAGATAGTATACATAAGTCTACAAAGGTAACATACATAAGTTCCAATACCTTTTCATCATGTGAGGTTTTAGCAGTAGTAGTGCATTCTAGTTTCCAATTAGGGGAATTAATTTTGTATTTTCATTTGATTGTTGTACAGCACGGTCACAAACTACTTAATTTAAGATAATCAGAAATAATTCTCAGCCATGGCATGGCATTTAAATTTGCAATGACATTTAGCTGTAATTACAAATCAGTGGCAATCAGGAATAAAATAATTAGGACACTGTAGTATTCAGTGATTCATAACAGACTGATGTTTGGATTACATATAGCACAATCATAAATTGCATATTACACGTTACAGAAACCATGAAAACTTGGCTCAGTGAAAACACTGAATATTTTTGGCCAATATTGAAAAATCACTAGTGATAAGTGCACTGCCTGTGGAACTCTTAACCTCAGCAAGTATCTAATCTGATCAGCACAGAGTCTTTCTGACAGAATGTCCTCTTGGCTTCTTGACTCCATCAATGCGATCACAGTGTTCCAGCAGGTCATAACGGCCACTACGCAGATAGCAGATCAGTGCGCTCTTACACACATCCTGGCAGGGCTCTGAAACGTGGCCTTTGTGCATAAAGTACCAAAATTGTTGAAAGATGCGATCATTTGTAAAGGATCTGACCAGACCATCCCAGTCAGCTGGGAACAAGGTAGGTACACCATAGGCCTGAGAGGCCCGGTACAGCAGTGTCCATGCTGGGTCTGGGTCAGGCTTGGGGAACCATGACGAGTTATCTTGAAATCCGTTTGCCAGGGTGAGGTTGAGGATGAAGGTCTCATGATCCAGGACCAGATGAGTGCTGTCAGAGTAGTTACCATCAATATAATACACACGGTAACCTGCAAAACAAAAACACCAAGATTAAACTGTATTTGAAGGTAAATGTAATCAGTAAATGTAATAAAAATGTAAAATATGTAAATAATTTAACTTAAATGTGCTTTATTTTTATTGTCACATGTAAATAAGACCAGCATTACACCATTAAATATTCACCACACCTACAGTATACATTAAGGTATTACTGTAACTAGTATTAAGACAAAAAAGCAGTGCACCAAATTCAAGTGTTGCCAATCACAATTTAAGGTAATGCTTTAAAATCAGTGGTACAGTATTATGACTGATTGTGAGACAAACATGATTCTTGTTTCCATCAGTATCAGTAATAAATCAACTCAAGTGCTAAAGTGAATCTATACCATGGAACCTTTCATCTTAAGTAAACTTTTTTCCCTAAATGAATATAACACGTTTATTAAGACCTACAGTATATGCATGTTTATGTCATTTTTACCTGGATTCAGGTTAATGAACGTGGTTACACTTGGAGCAATGTAAGCCACACTGACTGCTCGGGTCAACGTCTCTTCATCATAAAACAACTGAAATTCGTCAAAGTGTGTGTGTCCAAAAAACTGTCCTGTTATAGTGCTCTCGTACCTGATGCAAAGAAATAAATACATTTAATACAGTTAAAGCTTAAAATAACTAATCAACATTACAATACATGTAAAACATTACATAATAACAATATAGAAATCATTGACAAGCAGCTGATATACAGATTTCAAACTGAATCACATGGTCTGCAATAATCCTTGTGACCTCAATTGTAAATAAGCCACTTCTTTTCATCTAAAAGGAACTGCAATGAGGAAGTAGAGGAAAGTCCGCTTCTGAAGTCATGTGCTCAGGGTAGACCAAGACATAGCACACAGAGAGATTGGGACAGACAGTCTGGGACTAACCTGTTTACTATGTGATAGTAGTTCCAGCTCCAGCTGCTCAAACAAAGTCCAGGAGGGATGTGGCCAATAATGTGCACCTAGAAAGAGGGAAATCATTCCTTATGGGCCAGTACAGAATAGAGAACAGGCAACAAAATCATGTCTCATTGCATTTTGGGAAGTGTTCATCATGTTGTGTTCATCATGGTGCTAATACAAAAAGCATGCATTCACCATCTCACTGTGCTTTTAGGTTGGATAATATACACACCACTGCAATGTCTACAGTATATCCACAACTTTTACTACTCAGTCTCTAGAGTAGCTTTCATGGCCTAAAGATCCAAAATGCCTTGCTTTCTCAAAGTCACAATACTATTCTCTATAACAAAATGACATCACTATGACATTATGTTAAACAGAATATGTCTTGTGAAACAAGACCAGTATTTTACTTCCTATTCTAAGGTGTTACTGTTTCTATAGTAACAACTTACATAGACAGTTGTCTGGGAAATTAACTTCAACATAGGAGAAAACAGAAGGGGAAAAAAGTTTGTGGTAGCTGAGACATAAGTCATAAAAAACTCTAACTTATTTCATAAATATTCCATCCATTCATCTATGAACCTCTGTAGTCCAACTAAGGACTGTGAAGGGCCAATGGTGACCATTGTATTCACACACTATGTGCAATTTGAAAACGGCACTAAGTCAATTAGGAGAACCCAGAAGAAAACCCACCAAGCACGGAGAGAACATGCAAACTCCATGCACACAGGCCTGACACAGGAATTAAACCCGGGACCAGGAGGTGCAAGGCGACAGTGCTAACCACTAAGCCACCATGCTGCCTTCATAAACATTATACTATATTAAATGTAATATAAATGAGTAAAAAGTATGATGCATCATTCTTTAGCAAAAGTCTTCTGGCAAATTGAGGTGTTTTATTGTTTATAGTGCATGTTCTGGATTTCAAAAAGATTTGTCACTCACAGTCAGGAAACTGGTTTGAAATGTTTATGGCAAGTCCAACAGAGACAGCAGTTCTACCTTTTCTCCCTTGTTTTCAGCCTCCTGCAGGATATGTACGAGCCACTGAAGCTGGTCCGCTGGGTCTGTGGAGTTCACCATCAGCCAGAAGTTCTCCCTTGCACAAAAGTTCATATTCAGGGACACCACCCTCAGACCTGGCTGTACCTGGGCCATGTAGAAGCCTCCTCGGCTGGAATGGAATTTCCAACATTTAATAAAGCTTAAGCTTAATAAAGTTAAAAATGAGAAAGCTATTCATGTATTGCAGGACTTGATATGATATGTATGATATTTACTGCTGACACTCCATTAATATGGAGTGTCAGCGGTAAATTCATGAACGTCATGTCAGTTTATAAAAAGATTATTTCCACCCATATTCACATATTTAAAATTTGCCGCAGAAAATGTTTTAATTAAATTATACATTATTTCAAATTAATCATGAGTTACGGTGAAACTGTTTTATGGAATTTGGTGATTTTCCTGCACTGAATCTGGCAGTATTATGCTTACCGCAGAGTCACCAGAGCTTGAGCTGGCAGCCAGGGAGCCCATTCTTCTGCCATGGTGTTATACAGCCATTGGGACGAACGATTCCCACGAACAAACGGAGGAGGAAAGCTGTTGACTGGTGTGCTCTCATGGTTGCCCACGGCTGGGTATACGTTAACATTAGGTCCAAGGTACTTCCTGATGAGCCTGGAGATGGTGGTCAGCTCGCTCAACTGCTGTGCCCTTGTTTGGGACCACACATCGTGTGCAGGAATGTCCCCTGTCCAGTAGACCCAGTCCCAGGGTCCCGCTTTGGCTACATTCTGCAGGAGATTTTCTACTGTGCGCAGTGGGAGGTCACACTTGCTGTAGGTACCCCAGTGGCCTGCAGCACGGTGTCTCCAGTTGGCTCTACCAGACCCATTCCTGCAGCACAAAGGCTGTTTGCAGTCGGCTGCGCTACCCTCTGAGTACTTGGCATCCCAGTGAATATCAGTGAGAAAAAGCACCCTGCTTTGAGGCGAGCCAGGTTTGGGTGGTGACGGAGGGACCACTGGAGGTTTTGGGACACGGGGCAGGGTGATGTTCCAGGGAGCATAGATGTCAAAATGGCCACAAGAGGGTCCGACGAGTATGGCGCAGACCTCTGATGGCCAAAGAAAAGACTCCTGGAGGGCACGGATGAAGTCATCACGGAAGAGCTCAGTGATTTCCCTGCACACGTTTTCCTCTGCCAAATGCAAATGGACACAGGCTTCCCCTACTGCACGAGCCACATGCTCCATGTTTGTGTCACTCTAAAAAGAAAGCAAAGGTCAAAGTGTAGCAACAAGTTTACAGTCCTAGGAATACAACAGTGACATATGCTTGAACATGCAAGGCTTCAAGATCTCACACTTTATACCGTCCAAAGTTAACCATGAGCCACAATTTTCCGCTAAAACATTTTGACAAAGTGAGACAATGTGGTCGCAGTTTTAGTGTTTGTGCAGTCAGCACGAAACGCAGAGTGTGAATAGCTCGTCTTACTTCTTTACACTACCTCAGCAACACAGTTGTTTTAGGTTTGTTTAGCACAAAAAAAAGACAAGGGTTTGTTAAAAACAAGAAATTGAATGAATACAAGAATAGCAAATGTTTTATTTTTCCTCATAACTAAATTCTTACTTACTGTATAACTATATATCTATCCATCCATCCATCCATCCATCCATCAATCCATCTGGGAACCGTGGAGACCACTGGTGATTAGTATTGCATTTATTCTCATTTTAAGATTGTGGTGGGACCTTTGGTCATCATTTACACGCACATTTACACACTATGGGTATTATTATTGCTTATCATGCATGTTTTTGGACTGTGTGAGACAACCCGCCAAGCATGGGGAGAACATTTAAACTCCATGCACACGAACCCCTAGGCGGACCTTGAACCCGGACCATAAGGCATATAATGTAAATAACAAAGTGAGAAAAAAAGCTGCACTGACATTCTCAGTTGCTGTTCTGTTTAACCGCACACTTACTCATGAGCATCAGTCATTGTGATAATTTTTTCCACAGCTCTTAAACTGAGGTCTTTCCCATAAGTCTAAATGGAGATATCACTTAAAATACATCACTGTTTGTTACTGAAGCTTCTGAACTACAATGCGAATCACTTACATCAATTTCACTCTTTAGCTCCTGTTGGCTTTAAACGAAACGCCCCAATCTAACACAGGAAATGTTAACAGAATAAAGACCTCCTGTAAACTGTTAATGTTCGAAATTAATTTTAACCTTGCTATTAATACTCAATACATCTTGCTTAATGTAAACAGGACTGGACTTCCTTACCAAAAGAGCAATGTCCACAACGGTGAAGACAGCTTTACACACCGGGCAGCTAATGTTGTGCCAGCTGAAGTGAACCTTAAATCGGTCCAGTGTGTTCCCGGGCATGAGGTCAGCAAAATCCACATCATCATACAGAGGAGAAGAGGAGCAGGGAGAGGCTAGCAACACAACAACTACTGTGACCAAACACACACTCTTCATCATCTCTATCGCACCTAGAGCACCTAAAACCTCACTGATATTCTCAATAAACACACAATTCCAGAATCTTCCAAAGATATTTAATCCGACAGTGAAGCGCTCACTATCTCTCAGGGCGTCTATGACTTCAAGTTTCGCATTATGGGCGAGTACCTGACTCGCGATTTCAGACAGGAAGTCAAATAACCACCAGATCGCACTTAAAAAAAAAAAAAAAAAAGCGACAAAAAAGCTTCACGCTGCAGGACAGTTTTACGCACACACTCCGAATGACTGCTGAAGTAGAACGAACCCCCCACAATGTCTCTTATTTCCTGTCTCCTGTCAGCTTCTTACAATATTCGTGTCCATGGCTATAATAATAAGCAGCGTCAGTGAGTCAGCTGACTGGTCACGTGACCACACGGTGCGCAACCGTTTAAAGACCTAGCACTCGTATGACAAAATCTTCATGTACCGTGCAGTATACTGCCAGTCAAAGGTTTAGATTTATTTTCTACATTAAACAGCAATACTCGATTTATATTTTCAAAACTATGAAATAACACACTTCATAACACTATGAAGTAACAACCTAATTATCTAATACCATATATCTAATAATTATCTCATAATTATTTAATGCTTAATTATCTAATGCCGTCAACAGATAATAATAAAGTATTAATAACTAAGTAATGAGTGATAAAATATTTTCTTGTAAACAGAGCTAATCTCGAAACTTTTTAAATCCACCTTTTATGTGTGGGTGTGCCCTGTGAGGGATTGGCACCTGTCCAGGGCGTACCTGTCTCCTGGGAGAGGCTCCAGACCCCATGTGAACCTGTATACAGGACAAAGCAGTATAGGCAATGAGCTGTTCTGGAATTGTTCTTGCAAGAACAGTATTTGTCCAGTGCATTTGCAAAACCCACCAAGCACCATGATGAAATTGGCTCTCATGGAAAGCAAGACCAAAACGTACCTCTGCTGCTGAGGAGAAGTTCATTTAGAGTTACCTGCCTCTGCCTTGCAGAGCATAAGTAGCAGACACATCTCAATATAAACTGTTCAAAGGAGATTATCCCATATTTTGGATTCATTTAGAATTGTTTTACAATAAGACATTGGAATAAGAAGGTGTTTCCAGACTTTTCACTAAGATTGTAGTTCAGTTTTTTTGCCATTAAAATATATATATATAAATAAAAAAAAAACACAAGTCTGCAACAAGTTATGCATTAAAAAAATAAAATAAATAATCATGCAAGCTCTCTGTCATTCCTATACACTTTTCTAGCACAAGGGCTGTGCTATAAAAATGATATAGAGAAAACATGTTTTTTTTTAGCTTTTAGTTATAATTAATTGTAAGTATTAGTATTTCTCAAGTCATAGTACCGATATGTTATTGTTTTTAGTGGTATATAATTTTAACCATTAAACATTGTTCACAATATCAAATATACATGTGAACATGTTTGCCAAAACCAGAACTTACTGTCTTGTTTTGTACAAGCAGGAGTACAGTAAAATACATCACATTGCACATTATGTTCATCTCACTGTGGACAAGTAATAAAAAAAAAAACGCTTTGTAATTTACTTACTCTTTGTAAGTTCAAGTGGCTGTATAAACATCCATGCACTATGTCAAGAGCACTATCACATGCCAGAGTAAAACTTTGGTCAAAAGCAGTATGCATGTTTAAATAAGCCTATATATTTCATACTTTAACTAGGCCTAACTTGGACTTGAATAACTTAATTCTGAGCCCTTTGTCCTATCAAAAAGTTTTCCGGGCAAATCATTCCTTACCTTTCCTGTCTGCTTACATGTAAGGCAAATATACTGCTTTTGTAAACCTACTCATCAGACAACAAGTGTACCAAGCTTTATAAAAGGTCTGCTTAAGGCTGATCTAAGTTACTTGATTAGAGTAAAGAACAGGAACTTGGCATAGTTGCAAGCTGGTGGAAATGATGAAACACACTGTTTATTAGGACACATCAGGGCTGAATTGCACATACAAAAACTTGAGGTCATTGAAGGTCATTTAGTTCCAATAGAAGATACTCAAGTCTCAAGTCTCAAAAAAAAAAAAAAAAAACAAGTGCTAGTGCTGAAAACAGGCACATAATTTTTAACTTAAAAAACAAATGTGCATAGCAAAAGGTGAACTACAGTTAGCAATACACTGTAGGTTAATCTCATTCTTAATTTACTGGTCACTGAGTGCATTATATATCCTATCAGGAATTGGGGAAGAATATATAGAAAAAAAATAGGTAAGTCAAATTCTGTATAAATTTGTTGTATTTCAGAATCCTTTACATAACACTCGGTATTTTTATTCAAATTAATCATGAGAAATCTCAAGTAGTTAAACAGTACCACTAAGCAATAAAAATACCAAAATTTGAAAACACAACTCACTTTTTGAACAATAGTCATCAGTAATATATTTTTTTCCACTAAAACACAAAGGCACATAAAGTAACAAAAAGCAAACATAGCAGTGGCATGAGCAACAATTTTGCAATTTAAAAATTTAGAAATTAAAAGTGTAATTGTACACTTATATTTGCATTAGCTAATCCCTGAGGCAAAGAAAAGAAAAAAATCCAGCAAGCTGACATTCACCCACCATTCATCACCACATGCACAGCTGATGTTTCAACAGCACATGTACTTCTTTATAAATATACACAGATCAGCCAACACTGACACCACTGCTGTGTGAAAGCCGCCCAAGAGGACCTCGAATGTACAGTAGATGTAGCCTTGGGTGCCCATGATCCTGCCACCAGTTGGCTGGTATGCTAATTAATAATCAGTTTTAATGATATGTGGTGTTAATGTTATGACTGATTGAGTATGTAGATACTGTACTGTATATCTAAAAACAAACATATTAGAAAAAGAGACAGGTGTTATAATAGAAGAATTCTGCAGATGGGTGACAAATTAAAGAGGAGAACAATCTATATGTTGGTGTGAGAAGCCTCGTGCTGAACCGGTTTAAGTCTTCTTCTGCCTTAGACTGTAGAATGGTGTTTGTCCCTCATGTACAGTTCCAGACCATTGTAGAACCCTTACCAAGGGACACAGATGCTGTTTGGCAGCTTTGGTGAATATGAGACATCAGAATAGTGCATTTGGGTAGATGAAAATGAGAAAAATGCCTTTTTTCTTTGCAAGAGTTTGCATAAATGGTTCTATGTGCAACACTGTTTGGACATTTTATTGCATTGCAAAGCAGACGCCGTTTTATCATTGTGACGCTAGGGGGCGCCTATCTTCTGCAGCTCTTCTATAAATGCTGTAGATATAAAAGGAGGCAATAGTTAAATCAAGCTTTTTAAATTAACCAGACTCAGTGCTAGTCAAATTAAATGTTTTTATAAAGAACGTAGGTAAGACTGTCTAAATGTCTGAAGATTTCTGAGATCTTAGAAGCTAATCATTAAGATAAAGTAATACAGTTTATCGAATAAGAAAATCTGAATTTTTCAGACCTCCAATAATTTCATCCTTAACTTTCTGCAGTTCCTTGCGCACCTCCTCCAGGATTTCCTGTAATAACACAAAATCACTTTCTGCCCATGGAAAATAAGGTATCATAATGCTTCATCTATAATTAATCCAGACATTAGCAATGGTATAATATCTGACCTGCTTAAATTTATCCATATCAATACTCTCTTTGGCGGCAGTGTCACTCACGTTGCTGCCTGGTCTTTGCCTGGAGAGAGAAGTTAATGCATGCAAGATTAGTGGGGCTGAAATATACTGGGTTGTATTTACTGCATTTCATAGGCATATAATCTATGGCAGTGCCAAATGTATATCTGTAAAAAAAAAATTTCAAACTACCCAATTTTGCTGCAGAGGCAGAAAAAAAATCATCTCTATTTTATGGTTATAGTATATTATAAGTCACTTCAGTTTACCTTTTATGTATTTATTTTAAATATACTGCACAAAATTATACTTAAGCATACCATACTGGGCTTAACCTGACAACTATACAGAAAAGTTTAAGTATACTTCAGCTGATAATTCAAAGGTAAAGGTGAAATACACTAGTCCTGTAGTTTGAAATAATTTGGAGTTAATAGTAGATGGTGGTACTAACCCTGACCTTTTATGTACACAACGTTACTACCTAACATAAAACAGAAAAACATATTGCTGAGTTTACTGTCAATCTGTCCAAAGTGCAACTTAACTTAAAGAAGACAAATATAGCAGGGGATGTTTCTGCATATTATAAAGAAAACAAACTAACAATCTATGGACATAACATCTGGTTCATATTCTTAACTCACAGCACGGAGTAAATAAAATTATTAACACTCATTTTAGTGTGACGTGACAACCAGCAAATATTGTTTTGTTAGTGTTGTTTCTGTACTACTCTGTTTCATGTCTCAAGTTCTACTCAAACCCACTTTTCACAATTTTGCAACTGTATGTTCTAAGAAGTAAAAACCGGCTTCTTTCATGGACTTACACACATGGCAACACGTGGTTGCTCGAGCACCTGCAAAATATCGTCTTTTGCTTTAGTTAATTTTTCCAGCGCCCCAGTGTAACGCTTTGAATGCTGCTTCTTCCAGACCGAGTGTGATAATGCAAAGGATAGTGCATGTCAAAGTGCTGTTTCATGAGTTTTAATCTTGGCTAATGGATGTTGGCTTATTTAGGAGGATTACATTTCCCTATTTTGCACATTAGGGGGGCATGTTTCCCGGTTTCCTTGAGGCAATGACGTTAAAGTAATACATAAAACACTGGCTACAACACTGGACTTCTGATATACCAAAAAAGCCACTTAAAAAAAGGTGATGTGGTAAGAACATGGTTGTTTCAGTTTTGCAGAACAGTTGGTGGGATTTAAAGTTATTCAACAGAGCAGTAATTGTAGCGAGGTACAACCTATTTGTGGGTAACCAGGGACTGATTTTAGAGAGGATGTAGGGCACAAATTCTAAATGCCAAAGTTCTCAGATCAAGAATGAGTTCATGCTGTGTGTTTCCTTTTGAAATGTAATGTTGATTCATCATATTTTGGTATCAGTACAATATTTATTTTAAATTGTTTGCTTTATAAAGAAAAATTTACATATTGTCCTTGTGATAGTATTTTTGTATGCGTATAGTCCACTGATAAGGTTTATAATAGATAACTTCAATTCTACTTTAAATACAGTTAAAGGTTATTTTCAACTATGGGAAGTTACACCTAATTATAAACCTATTAACTTACTATACTTTAAAGCACAAAAATAATATATAAATAGTAAACTCCATGAATTGTGTTGTTGCATGACTACTTTACTTACTTGGATGTTGGCATAATCTACACTGCTTAACATTAGAGGCGTTATGAAGTCTTTACAGAGCATAAGTAGCAGAAACATCTCACAATTAACTGTTCAAAGGAGATTAATGCATTTTTGGACGCCTTCAGCATTCCTTTACAATGTAGAAAGAAATAAAAATCAGGAACGATCATGGAGTTAGAAAGTGACCCCAAACTTTTGAACGGTAGTGTATATTTATATATTTTTGTTTAATGCACAGAATGGTTAAGTTTACTGGAAGAAAACTTACAAGTATATTTTCATAAACTAAAAACTGTGCTAGAAGTACATAACTAGTTCCTATAAAGTCACTTATAGTATACTTCACAGTATAGAGTACAAAATACTTAGATGTGAACTAGTTGTGTAGTTTGCTACTTTTAAACCTAAAGTATATTTAAATGTCTGCTTTTATAAACTAAAAAGTGGCCAATTTAGTCCCAAAAGGGTATTGAAATATTTAAGTAGTTTTTCAAGTATATTATTAGTACATTGATATTAATATACTTACTACATAGTTAGAAAACATTCTTGAACTTTACTCGAGTTTACTTAATAAAATGAACTTTAAGTGTACTTTTTGGTAAGAGATGTACTGACAATAACATACAACTATGTGAACGATTGAATAACTCATTTGCTTTGTCTACTGGACTGGCTTTGTCTATTATTCGATTTAACTTTGCTGTCAAATGCCCCCAGAGTCAAAACAGAAACATGGCAGTGTTGAATGTTGACAAAATTCAGAATCAGTCCATACTGAAGCTCAAAAAGTAAATAAAAAGATGAAGCAAAAGTACTACTCTTTACACACTCAGGGTGAGAGAGAGAGAGAGAGAGAGAGAGAGCAACTGAAAGAATAGGAGTACCTGTTTAATGGAGCTGAAGCTGAAGCTGAAGACGTGCTCCTATCAAGACCCTTGGGGCCAGAATTACTTCTGTATAAAATGAACAGCATGATTTAATTAAATTTCCAAATTTCATGAAACATTTCATATTAACTGCAATGATCTGTGTTTGTACTTTATCTGCTATTGTATCAACATGTTTAACTGTAAGTGCTTCTGTGGTTCCTCTTTTTACTCAATATCTTCTGCACAGTTGAGAAACAGGGTGAAAAAATGTAAAAGTAGACTTTACCGTGGAAGGGTACCAGACTTCTCCCAAGGCTTGCAAATAGCTGAAAAAAAAAAAAGATTGACATTAGACATTACTGTAAATGGAAACTGGCTGGCAGAAGAAGCATTTTACGTTTGCTTATAACTCTTACTTTCTGATTTGGGCTCTGAGGGAGTTGAATTGTCCTATAAGCAAGAGAAGAAAAAAGTAGATTTTCTCACAGCACTATATATAACTCAAGTTAGAGATATAACTCATACTCAAGTGTGG
>JAOVVA010000009.1:4533455-4545874 GCA_028565275.1 Leiocassis micropogon | reverse complement strand
ATAAAACATGTTTTCAGTTATTTCACCTTTTTTTGTTAAGTACATAACTCCACATGTGTTCATTCATAGTTTTGATGGCTTCAGTGAGAATCTACCGATGTAAATGGTCATGAAAATAAAGAAAACACATTGAATGAGTAAAGGTGTGTCCAAACTTTTGGCCTGTACTGTATAGATAAAACTTACATTGTTGTCTTCTTTTTTCACCACTGGGGTATCTGTAACCTTGCGCCTGTAAAGGAAAAAAGAAAGAAACTCATCATGCGACAAATATTTTTTTATATTACAAAACATGTAGTTTCTTCAGCTAGGCACAAGTCAAATTTATGAGGTCTTGTCAATGATAAGGTCTTGCTGATTTGGGACGTAAGCCAGTTTTTACCTGTTTCTGTCCAACTGCCATTTTTTGGGATAAGACATAATTATAGATGCACTGGGGATACACAACCCCTTTTTCTTCCATCATAAAGGAAAGGAATTATCTGATGCCATGAGTAAACAATAATAAAAAAAAGACACAAGAAGACAGAAAACATCTTTGTTGCACCTTTCCTAACAGTTTACCTGTTGGCCACTTTCCACCATACGCTGCATGTCCCGTGGTGACAGTGCCTTTGACCCTTTCATATGATTGCCTCATTTATACCTTCTGTATAATTACGTGTATTTTTGACCCCCTTACCTGCTCATTCATTTATTTGTTTGTTTGATTAATAATACTACACTAATGTATTTTTAACAAGGCTTTTAGAACAAAAAATCATGCACATGTGTTCTAGGCTCTGTGTTTGTCAGACTACAGTAAACACATCATGACATGAAGGCCATTGTAATATTGGTCAATCAAAGTTTTCTTTAAACTGGTCTTCTCAAGGCGAGGATAAATATGCAACAACTTTAATAGAAAAAAACAAGAATTTAAAGCACAAGGTGGAATTCATTACAGGGTTTTTTGTATATATCAATACAGGGTCCAAATTACACATATACCCACTTAGAATATAATTCACTCATGCTGAAGGTCCTGAACAAGCTTTTATTGATGATGATCTATTGCAGCTGCTAGCCTCACTGTGGTAATGTAAAATGACTTTGTTTGATAGCATTATTGAACTGACTAACACACAGGGAACTAACACACACTACACTGGGAAAGCCAGGGTCAAGTTGTTTTATATCACCATGGAGTGAGGACGGCTGTCCAAGATGCATGGTGGTGGTAGCATAGTGCTTTTGGGTGGTGGTAACATAGTGCTTTTGGGGTGTTAAAATCTGGTGTTTCAACATGACAGTGAACAAAATACACATCAAAGCTGGTTGTAGAATGGGTAAAGCAGGCTAACTTTAAGCTTCTGGAACCTCAACCCAATCAATTTAATCAACCCAATCAATTTAATAGACCCCTGCTAGTTCTGCCAAGAATTTGTCTATCAACTATGAACATTTAACCAAATATTAAATTAAATATAACTATATAAGTTCTTGTGGTTTTCTTTTAGTAAGATATATGCCAGAAAAAGATCAGTTAAAAAAAATAAATCACAAGCCCAATATTGCCATGACATTTATGCACATCTGAACACAAATTTAGAAGTCAAAAAGTTACAGCCATTCAGTTATAAGAAAACTATTTTGAAATAACCATTGCCATTCAGCTGATTACTTATACCACCAAAATACTGCCTAATAACTGTAAGTGAAATATAATTGTATATAATATTAATATAAACACACTTATGTGAGTCTAATGAAAACCTAATGAGATTGGAATGTGTATTGATTGGCTATTACAATAACATTACCTTCTAATAATCTTTCTTGTCAAAACCTTTTTAGGATCATGTTTGCAAGAAAATCTTTAAAAAGCACAGGCTTATATCTTCAAAATATAGACATGTTAATAATAGGTTTGCTGTATACTAACCTTCTTGCAAGAAGTGCACTCATCTCGCCCATTAACCCCCCTCCTCCTCCTCCTCCTCCTCCACCACCACCACTTCCTCCTCCTCCTCCAGAGCTCTGGCTACTCTCTTTGGGTGGAGCAGCAGATCCACTCTCATCCTACATGCCCAGGGAAGAGCCATCCATTAGCTCCATTTACAACATATTCAATCCCTTTACACCCATGTTAACATACTGTACTTGTCCAACTCTCCATACCATTATTACCACGCATTCATCATAATTATATTAGCCCCACTGCAACAAATAAACTATGATATTCTTTGCCATTGATGCCCTTTCTTCTCAGCTCAGTATACAGTGTATACTTTCTTACTCTTACTAACCTTTTTAATAGAAACACCCAAATAACCTTTTTTAGACAACAGTCATTTGAAACTGTCTCTGAAGTCGACACATTATGGTGTTAAAAAGCAAGAAAAAAAATTAGCGTGTAGGAGGTGTAACTGCCTTGTTAATGAGAGAGGACAGAGAAGAATTGCCAGACTGGTACTTATTGACAGGTAAGCTAAATCACCACTGTTATGGTAAAAGAAAATGCTTCTCAGAACTCACAACATGACAGACAGGCATACACAAACACATACATACATATACAAAATTATAACACCATTGAGAAGTTATTTTCCTTTCATTAAATTTTATTCAAAAGGTGAACCCCCATATTTATTTCATTAATTGAACATAAAGTGGAAGATTTCCAGCCTTTTCTTTGTTTTAGTTTCAATTATTATAATTTATTAATAATAATAAAAAAATACAGTATCTTAAAATATTAGAATGTTTCATTTTGAGTTTGAATACATTTGTGTACTGGTCATACGGCATAAATAGTGTGTATCTCTCGGGTTAGTTCAGTACATGCATGGGGAGGAGTGCTGACTTGACAGTTGACAGCCACAAGAAGTCATTGCTGAAAGGGCTGGTTTTTCACAGACTGCTTTACTGAATCATACTTATGCAAAGTTGGCCGAAAGGCAAAAAGTTGGACTACCAACAGGGATGACTGCAGCCTTAAGATGCTTGTCAAGCAAACCCGATTCAAGAACTTGAAAGAGCTTCACAATGAGTGGAGTGAGGCCGGAGTCAGTGCATCAAGTGCCACCATGCACAGCCGTCTTCAGGAAATGGGTACAACTACATTCCTAGTATCAACCCATTCATGTATGACAGACAACTTGAGAAGTGTCTTACCTGGGCTAAGGAGAAAAAGAAGAGGACCGTTGTTCAGTGGTCCTAAGTCCTCTTTTCAGATTAAATAAAATTTAGAATTTAATTTGGAACTCAAAGTCAAACTCCTTCTACCAGGAGATTTTTACAACACTTCATGCTTCTGGCTGCTGACAGGCTTTATGGAGATGCTGATTTCCTTTTTCAGCAGGACTTAGCATCTGCTCACAGTTGCAAAAAATATTCCTGCACCCATTTGACCTGAACCCCACAGAGAATCTATGAGATACTAGATTTTTTATTTTCATGAGCTATAAGCTGTAATCATTGAAATATTTAACTTTACATGTAATGAATCTAGAATATATGATAATTCCACTTTTTAAATTATATTAATATGTTCTATCTTTCTTGATTTGCCCTGTACATTACCGTTATATACTGTATTTACCTTGGCCACTTTGCGTAGTTTAGCCCCAGCGAGAGCTGATGCTAGTCCGCCAGCTCCACCAAGACCGCCTCCTCCTCCTCCTCCTCCTCCTGAAGGTGGTGGCGGGGCAGATGGAGCATCACCAGAGGGTGGTGGTGGAGGAGCTGGAGGTGGCCCAGGAGGTGGCGGAGGTCCAGGTGGAGGTGGAACTCCTGGGGGAGGACCTGAAGCTGGAGCTGGAGCTGGAGCTGGAGGAGGAGCAGGAGGGGCAGCTGCCTGTCTCTGCCTCTCTAGGCGTTCCTGCTCTTGTCTCTCTCTCTCCTGTCTTTCTCGCTCCTGCTGCTCCTGAAGTCTGTTGAGAAAATGCAAAGACTGTATTGAGGCATGACTGAGCAGAAAACTATTCAAATGTTCATAATATTTATGCATTCGAAAAAACAAAAGATCCCTGTCCGACTTTTAGTCAAATAACCTAAGTTTATTAAAACATACTAATTTGCCCTCCTGTTGTTTGACATAGAAAGGGAATTAGGAAAATATGTCACTTGCGGAATGCTTAATTTAGCTTTGGAATAGCCTTCCAGACAGTGTTCGGGGCTCAGACACTGTATACCAGTTTAAAAGTAGACTCAAGACACATCTCCTTAAACTGGCATACACATAATTCATCACATAACCTTGTGCTCCAGTATATCTAAATGCACAATCTACTGCTGCTAATACCCTGAACGGCATCTACGCTAATGCTTTTCCACCTGTTCTTCCTTTCTCTACCCATTCCGAGGCATCTGGAGATTGTGCCAGCTCCAGTAGGCAGAGGCCAACCCTGCAAAGATCTCGAGGCATCCAGAGAAGGACCACCTCCAGCTGGATTCTGCTTCATGATGGTTTGGAGATACACATGCTGCTCCTGAGCTCCCAGTGATCCAGACCCCCCTCTGTCCTCTGCACCTGCTGACTCATCCCTGTGCTGAACTCTATGATAACTTGAACAACTTCTGTTATACTGAACTTCCAGCAGCCTAACACACATGATGTCGTTATACAATTCCTGTTATCCATTATCACCCAAATGAGGATGGGTTCTCTGATGAGTCTGGTTCCTCTCAAGGTTTCTTCCTTTTGCCATCTCAGAGAGTTTTTCCTTGCCACCATCGTCCTAAGCTTGCTCATCAGGGACAATCTCACAATCTCATGATTATCTAAACACATTTTTTTTTCACTCATACACACTTCCATAAATTTTCTTTTCCTTTTGTGAAGCTGCTTTGAGACAATGACCATCGTTAAAAGTGCTATATAAATAAAATTGAATTGGAAATTAAATAAAATTTATTTATTTATACAATAATGATAGAAAAAATTCCAAAACTGATATTACGTATTAATAGTTAACATTTTTTTCAGACACTAATGTAATTTTCATAAATGTATATTGCACAAATCCATCTGAATATGAACAACATTTGAGGATGTTTTCAACCTTTTGTGGTTTATGTATTACATTGTACATGTAAGAATCCGGAGTGTGTGAATGTACATTAGTGAAATACAAAACACTGTCTTTCGTAATGAACTGTGCTGAGTCACTATGTGTGGTGATGGCAGAGTTAGGTCGAGGTTATTGCGTGCACAGCACTGGTGAGTGAGTACCTCTGCTGCTCTTCAACACTCGGTCCGTTCGGTGGAGGCCGAGAGGGAGCGGCACCTACGAAGCAAACAAAATATAATAAATTCCCTCAACACACTAACGTGATGCTAGTCACTGTAATATACTGACCCTGACTGACGGACCCAATCAATAGCAACATAATAGCTTCAATGCAAATGTATACAGTATACTGAGTGGGAGTAATAGTGTGTCTGGACTTTGTCTCACCACTGAGCAGATCTAGGGCATGCAGCATGGTGCTAGCAAACTGTGCAGCTTCATCCCTGGTGCCGAAATTCAGGCCCCACACCTGCCGTGAATCTCGCCACTGGTGGAAATTTGGAGTGGCTTCGTTGTACTTTGTACCTCTTACAAGTGGGCAGTTGATAACAACCTGCAAAAGGAAATGATAGCATACCGACCATTAATATACTTGTAATAGTTTATTGTATATTGATTGTGTGTAGCAAATTGGACTCCCTATTGATTAAGGAACACCCCAGGTCTCACATGGTTTAGAACAGAGTAAAAAAAATCCCAAACCCTGGTCTATATATTCTTGCACATCAGAGATCTGTACGGCATGAAAGATCCAACTAGACCTGTTGTATTACCATCTGTAAGTTTTGAAGAATCTATTTAGAATCTAGCTAGCTCCAGTATTTAGGGACGGTGGTTGTGTGATGTTCTGTGCTTATTTGTGAAAAAGTCAAATTAGAAACCAAATATTGAACATGCATGTAATTATCTATTACATGATGCTCTGTTCCCATGAATGCAGCAACTAGGACTCCTAGCCATTAAGACACACAAGGTCACATCTGCACTGGTTTAACTGGGCGTTGTAGGTAATGACAAACTGCCCCAGCACAGATTCCACTCCAGAGTAAGTTTAATTCTTACCCTCCAAAGTGCTCAATTCTCATAGAGAAAATCCATTCAGATTGTAGTAATCTGTGACTCTTACTAGTAGAGTGATAGTCTACAGTGATATGTAAATCGCCCACTCAAAGGGTGTGCTATCACCTACTGTATAGCACAAGCATGGTAGTGAGTCACATCCTCATTTTTTTTCTTACGGTGTAAAATTTTCAGAAGTTAATGAAAACCAATGAAATCAACTAACAATTTTAATTTACTTTTAATAAACCTGCAGATGCCTTTGGACCTTACTTTCTGCACCATTATGATATCCTAAACAGGTCTAGTTCTGAATGGGATTTGAAAAAACTCCTGATTGAATCTGTTTTTGTTGGCAGTGTGATTCACTCTGCTTTCACACAGACACAGGAAGTCAAACGTAGACAGCAAACTGTGAGACTGAAAAAAAAGATAAAAACCACTAAGTGAGGACAAACTGACAATGTTTTGTGCCGTTTCCCACACGCATAAAGCATCCTTCTCATCCCTCTATAAAGCATGTGGTAAAAACATAATAGAATTGTACAATTATTATTTATACAAAATTATTATTCTGTTTAATAGCTGATCATAAATACCTAAGGAACTATCATTACTGACTACTGAAAAGAGGAGGTGAAACTTTGTCATGTTTCTCAGAAATGCTATAGTCATGCGAAGGAGTCTTTCAGAGAAAAGGTCATCCAAAGAAGAATTTTTATTTTATATCAAATGTTTACACATAATTACTTTCATACTGTAGGCACACCAAGTCCCCAGTTTTTCCTTTCCTCATCTCATCTTTATTATTTAAATTTTTAAAGTATATGACAATACCTAATATATTGTCACAGCAGGCTGTGATGCATTAAGTGTTCTGATACCTTTCAATCATAGCCAGCATTAACTTCTTTTAGCAACTTGTGCTAAATTAGCTTTTCTGTGGGATCAGATCAGACGGGTTAGTCTTTGCTCCCCAGAGTTATAAATACGCCTTGGATGCCTATGATCCGGTCAACTGTTTATAGCAACTGGTACACAGTTTATACTACAGTACAGTTGGTATATACAGTAGTTGATACTGATATCAGTGTTATTCAAATCACCTGGTGGTGGTGTTAATGTTAATTATGCTTAAGTAATGTTTCATGACAGGTAACCATTAGACGTTACGTTCTGTGACACATTTATTACTGTGGCATGTTTTACCTGCTGGTCAGCCTGCAGTTTTCGTCCCACCACCCTGAAGGTGTTGTTAGCAGGGTTTTGGTAGATGTGCACTCTGCTCACAGACTGACCTCCGGTTCCAGCGGGGACCCAGCGCCTCCCTGCATCATCGTATAGCATGACAGTGGCTCGTGCCTGGCACAAGCTCACCTCACTGAGCAAATGGGAGACAGGGTAGAGAAATGATTAGCCATCAATTCTCTCATTTTAAACACACTTGTGCAGACAGAGAACTTTTTATCATGAAAAAAAAATGCATTAACAACTGGTGATCGATGCTGGTCTGTATCAGGATAATGACTCACAGACTACCATTATTAGAACGCTTCTCTTACAGGCGCATGAAGAGCGTGTAGAAAAACACACAGGAGGAAGTGGGAGCACGTTTCCCTCTTCCTCTGTGATTGTCTCAACTATAATATTGCACCTACTGACTTCCGCTGACATGATAGCTGCTTCTGAAGAGAAAACAATGACTCGAAGCTCGAGCGAGCATACTTTGCACACATGGTCAGTAAGTGCAACTTTCTGCGAGCACTAACTAGCTCTGGTATCTAACCATACTGTACTCGGTTTGACCAACAAGACATAGCAGAGCTGAAAGCGGATCTGAGATGTTAATTAATAGGAAGTGTTGTTTCAGAGAGAGAGAGCGAGATAAGACAAGCATGGTAAAAAAAAATGCAGAAACACTGAAGCCTCCCTTTGGTGTTCTATAGTGCAAAAGACTTCCTCTTTTGCTTGCACGTAAATGAACAATATCAAAATGCTTTTTACTGGTTTGGTTTATGTTGGTTTAGTCTCTCCAGCACTAAAAGCAGTGTAGGAAATTGTGGTTTACTGCAGACACTGACTACAGAATGATTTACTGATTTACGCACAGACACACAGACCCACATAGACTCACACACACAAACTTTGTCTTTACTCTATTCATGGGTACATTCTGCTTTCATGATGATTAATGCAGCTTATTAATGCTAGGCCTCACCTACATACATCTGATAGTACCTTGATCGTACAAACAGAAAATATATTTTGTTTTGTCTTTTTAGTTTGTTCTTAATAAAAGCTGCAAATTTTTTGGAAATTGGTTTGGCTTGTCGTGACCAGACGAAGGTTAACACTACTTATTTCTATTCTTGTGAGGACATTGAACTCTAGCGAGGTTTCAAAACCGCCTCCATCACACACTCCCCATATAAGGCTTCACAGCGGAATATTGGTTCTCACAGTTCGTAGCTGTAAGGTCTAATTTTACAGTTTATACTTTTTCATGTTTTATATTGTAGTGTTGCTAGAGGCCAATAACAACTAATTTTAATATTATCAAATAAATAACAGTTCTAAAAGGAGTGGCCCAGTTATAGTCAGTTTTATGCAGTTGTTCTTATTTTCAAGCACTGATTAGAAGACACACAAACAGAAGCAATGCAAATAGTGTGTGTCATGTGAAACGATTTTTTTTTATTTCTTATCAGCTCTAAACTGGGGAACATTTGTTAATTTGTTTTCCAGTGTACAATCAAAGAGCTTCTAACACACTGCTTCTAATACAGCTGTTATTATTAACAGCTTTACACATGCCGGATATGTGGCTGTTTTAGACATGCGATGGTGCAGAGATGAGTTTCTCAGTTCATACTGTCTATTTTGGTGGCCGGAGTATATACCAAAGGTGTTAGTTGAAGTTTTCACCAGCTTACAAAACAAACTGGTTTTGAGGCTCTTGGGTTTGTCCATTTCTACAAAGGTCTGTTGTGGACACACACACACACACTCACGCACACACACACACACACACACACACACACACACACACACACACACACACACACACACAGTGATATTTCATGGAGACATATACCCATATAGTGGTGTTGTTAAATTATCTGAATATACTCTAGCTGTGCTGTTGTACAGTGTCTTATTTACAGCCTGCAAAATACAAGCATCTAAAATAAATGAACAAAATCTGATAAGCAAGACTTTACATGCTTGCTTATCAGATACTTCACTGATCCTTTACTTTACTGATACGTTACCGCATTCTTTAAAACAAAACTCACCTGATAAATAAAACTTTTCATGCTTTTCAGTCCTGGTTGTGTTTTTAAGGTTGTTACATTTTTTTTTTTTTTTTTTTAGTGATCCTTGTCATAATAGCGTTAAGATGAACAGGTACCATTCAGAATTCAAACTGTTGCTTTAACTGATTGCAAATTTGCATGCACACAAATAAAAAAAAATGATAGTTACTTATTAGCTTTAGGGACAGGCAAGTTTACGTTCAATGTTGGAATTCACATCCATGCATTTCAGATTGTAGGGATATCCATGGCTAACACGGTGTACTTCTGAAGTTTTATGTTTTGTTAGAAACCACAAATAAAAAATAAACAGATATATGAGAAAGTCATTGACACCTGATGTTTGCTTTTCAATCACAGTGGATTGGTATTAACTTCCTCAAAACTGTGGAGGAAATGGTTAGGTTTAATGTAATCGAACTCCAATGGCTCTGTTTCAGGCCCTGTAGCCAGTCAGACATTAACCGAGAGTTACTTTAGGGAATAGACGTGCTTTAAGAAATGTATTTGTTTATTTATTTTTTAAACTCGGCATCATCAAATCAGGCTCACCGAGATGATGGGGATCATGTTCCCAGGTTGGGAAATCTGCTGAATTGGGTCATTTGTTTTTGGGTGTGGAAAGTGTTAATCCAGGCCAATTACACCCTGTAACACCCTTTTAATCCACTCAAGGATAAGAGCATACGAAATACCCTATTCTCCGCACATGCACGGCCTGATGTGATTCCGGTACCTGATCCTGACACATGCTACTGCTGTTCATTCCCCCCCCCCCCTTTTTTCATAAAATTTTCCTCTGATTCCATAAATCTGCTTGGAGCTTCCTGTATGCGTAACTGATCTTCTGTTGCACTATATGGAAGGCATTAGAGTATAGGATTGCACTTCTGGAAAAATGATTTAGTGCATAATCCTACCTGGATTGTGTACTAAAGGGCTGCTGCTGCTGCTGTAATGATAACGATTGTCCTGCGCTCATCTCAGGCACAATTTGCTTACACTGAACATCCTTTGAATACACTTAGTACTGTTAGATTTTACAGTGTGAAAAGAGTGGGTATTTATGAACCAAGTGTGACAACAAGAAAAAGATGGGTTTCCTTTTGAGTCTGGTTCTTCTCCAGGTTGCTTCGTCGTGTCGACTCAGGGAGCTTTTGTCACACATGCCTTGTTTTATCTCAAAGGGATTTAAATCTTAACATTGCAACAAAGTATATTCAAATAAAACGGAATTCGGATTAATCTGGCAACACGCCTAAAGAGCGAACAATGAAGAAAGTAAATGTTGCCTAGAGGCAACACTTTCCCACTTCAAAGTTACTGTATGTGTAGAAGGCTATAAACCATTTCTTTTAAACAAAAAGTGAAACAGACACATTGAAACATATAATAATTTGTCTCACACAATGAAAATAAACACAAAAAAAACAAACATGCGGTGATGGAAACGCACAGCTGTAGTTTTTTCTTCTTCGTTGACTTAGGAAGGCAGAAGAGGCGATGACACGCTAAAAACCTCTAAACTAAAATAAGATAAACAAGATACCAACCAAACGTAGTTTAAAGACCGTTTTTTTTGTTGGACTTACCCCATTTTGACGTGATGATCTTGTCACAGAACGACAAGCCACATTTATAGGAAAGGCATCTGAGGTGAAATGCTCTCAGGCATCCGCTTCTCAGACGGCTGTTCAGAACAAGCCACAATTTCCTGGTTTAAACTGACGCATCTGATCCGAGATCAGTTTTACGCTTCAGACCCACTGACATAAAATAACGTTCATCCTTTATACACGTGGGGAAGTCAGCATTTTTTTAAAAAGTATATACACAGTATATACTGTAGGAGGCTGACTTTATAGGAGACTTATAAAGACATAAAGATAAATTACTATAAGGGGAGAAAAGAGACCATAAATTCTAATAATAATAATGATAATAATAACGACACATTTGCATTACATTAGATTTACATTATTCTGATGTTTAGATGAAAACAGAAGTCCTACTCTAGTGGCTGTTTATAGTATTGCAGCATTATGTACAGTAGAGCCTTATCATTGAGATGGTGCCACCAAGTGTACATGTCTAAAGGTGCAGATTTGTGGGGCTCATGGATGGTGAATTGCTACAGTATGTTTGGATGCTGTCTTCCTCCACCCTCACTGATCACTCAGGTTTGTTGATGGTGGAGTGACTGGTTACAACCCCAAGGCCCGATCATGTCTGTGTTTCCTTCTGTCGCTTCATTTTATTTATGCTGTCATAGTTAATCCTGAGGTGCCTTAGTGGTTGGCACTGCCGCCTTGCACCTCCAGGGTCCAGGTTTGATTCCTGGCCAGTTTTCTTTGGGTACTCCGGTTTCCTCAGTCCAAAGACATGCAGATTAGGCTAATTGGCGTTCCCAAAATTGCCAATAGTGTGTGAATGGATGTGTGTGCGCCCTGCAGTGGATTGGCACCCTGTCCAGAGTGTACCTCGCCTTGTACCCTAAGTCTCCTGGGGTAGGCTCTAGGCCCCCCTGCAACCCTGCATACAGTACAGGAAAAAAGCGGTATGCATGATGAGTGAGTGAGTGAGAGTTAGTCGTGAGGGAGTCACTGCTTGCCCTCTGCACTAAATATACATTCACCTTCTAATGTACATTATGTGACTCTGATCATAACTAACTGTTCTCTCGCTCTGTTCTGGACCTGTCTGACTCATCCTGGTGCCCTAGGAGATCTCCGTGTGGTGTGCTTGGGATGCATGTGGTGACTGGGGACAGTTCCACTTGACCATAAATATGATCATAGATTCAGCTGATGCAGGCACTTGTTCTCTGTTGACTTGTGACTGCAGTCACGCAATAGTTCAGGCCTGAAATTCCCACAAACAGTTTTTTACCTAAGCCTACAATAACAAAAGTCCAATTCAATTCAATTTTATTTGTATAGCGCTTTTAACAATTTACATTGTCACAAAGCAGCTTTACACAATCAAAAGA
>JAOVVA010000009.1:4502957-4513876 GCA_028565275.1 Leiocassis micropogon | reverse complement strand
AATTGGACGCAACCCCCGTCTCTCTTGGAAACCAAGAAATACTGACTGTAATAGCCTGATTCTCTGTCTGGCAGGGGGAACATGCTCTATGGCCCCCTTTTTCCAGCAAAGTCTGTAATCTCTACGGTGCTTTCTATCTAAAGAGACATACCTGGCAGTAGATTCCCCGCTGCCAGCTTCTCTAAAAGGGGCACAAGTTTTGACACTTCAGCTAGATTGGGGGGGGGAGGGGTTAGATGTACGGCATCCAGAAACATGGCAGGAACTGAACACCTACAATAACATTCCGCTGGAGACCGCTGCTCCCCGAAACACCAGTGGTGGCGGAGATTGAACCATGGCCTCCTGAGGGTGCCAGGAAGGAGTCTATATTCCTTATTGGAACTTTTATGTGCCCCTCCCTTGGGGGAGACACCCCCATGGTCCTGGGCACGTAGGCCTCTGGACTCCCTTTTTAGAGGAGATGATGCTCCTCAGGTCTGGCTTCCTTGAGGCGGACTACGAAGTGCGGCGAGTCCCGCCCCAATCTCCACGAGGGGGTGCTCGGCTGACATTCTCCTTTTGCGCTTCACACCTGGCAAGAACCGGACCTGGTCAGGACTGGGTGGCCGCCAGTCCCGACCCCTGAGCATGGCACGGGAGAAACCTCACAAAGTGCTCAGATCTCTCAGTAGGTCACCCTGGTATGCCTGCAAAGCCATTGTGTGTAGTGAACAATCAATATCAATAGCACAAAAACACGGGATGAATACGGCTTATTCCATGAATGAGTTAACTCAGCATGGAGGTCGGCAAGAAGGGGAGGGGCCATCGTTGAGGCCCCTCCTCCGGCCACCCGACAGAAACCTGTCGTCTAACTTTGAGCGTTTGGGTTTTTTTTTTTTTTTACGGCGAATCGAGGTGCAAGCGTTCGACTACGCGTTACCAACTCCAAAAACTGATACGCTCGCTCATCGCTAGAGGACCACTCTGAAGTGATAGTTTCCATCTCCGCAAGAGAGAAAGTTTCTTCCGCTCCTTCACAAGAAGCGCCGGAGCGCGCTTGAGAAGTGAACGGTAAAGGTTCATGATCCGGTGAGAGAGAGCGAGAGACAAGGAAGATTCCGTCTCATGCGCTTCCGCCAGACCTGCACGCGGAAAATGCGCCACGGCTCGCGGTTTCGTTTTAAAGACGGCGTGCCAAGCGCGAGGGACTTTAATAGGGAGGAAATCGCAATGCTCACATGCTCCCTCAAGCCCGAGGATAGCGTGCTCTTCCCCCAAACACTGAAAACAGAAAGCGTGGAGATCGCCCTCAGCAAGATATTCTTTTACACGGAGGGACGGCACTCGTGTCTAAAATTCTGTTGAATGTCTTTTTTGTACAATATTAAATCATGAACAGCATTTTTATAGTATTTCACACATTTATCTATTCATTGGTAATGGCTAAAAATGTGAATTGTTAGGAAATTGTTTGATGTACACTAACTTGCAGATCTTCCATTGCTATTGTTTTAAGTCGATACCCCTTCCCTCCTTAACTTTTACCTTTTAAATAAGTCCATTCCTCACTCAGAATCAAGTGTCCTCCCGTTATAAGAAGAAAAAAAACAGTTTCCCTTTAAGAAAGAAATGTTCATAAATAGAACAGATGATGCTAAGAATAGGTTGCCACTGCTTAAGACTTTTTTAAGGCAAGTTTTTCCAGTGCCTTGGATCGCAGACTCATACACACAGACACACACATACACGAGAGGAATGTGAGTGAGAGCAAGGCAACAGTGTAAACTGTTTTAGTGAAAAGAAGTTTCCAGAAGTGTTTCTCCATGTCCCAAACACTTCTCACGCTAGTAACTGAGGCAGGAGAGTGGTGGGACAAACCGCATATCCGGGGTACAGAGACTGGCCCAAGGTTTATGATATAGAGAAGTTAAAAGAAGTTTGAGGTAGAGAGATAAACTGAAAGAGCTTTGTGTTAAGAGGGGATGAGATAAACAAAGAGAGGGAAAGGAGTTTGGATCGGAAGAAAGAGCATTTTGAGTAAAGTCTGTCCCATTCCATCTCTTTCATAGCCAGGGGGTGTTTAGAAAGTGACGAAACTGTATTTAATTGATAGGGGTATACTTAAGTAACCTCTCTGTACTTTGAACTTTGTACAAAGCACAAATGTTTCATAATGCTTGTCTTTTCACTTTGATTAAACTCTAACAAGTCGATCTTTTGTGTGATTTTTGCCTTCTGCAACAAAAAACCCCGATCCTTACATAAGCTATGCTGCCAAACAGAAAACCTACAGTCCTGTGACAATCAGCTGCTACATCCAGATAAAGCACTGGGATGTACAGATGAAATAATTCCATACTGTAGGTGCTCGATTGGATTGGGATCTGGGGAGTTTGGAGCATAGGTTGGTGGCCCTGGGCTCATTGTGCAGAGGGCTGTGGTGCACTAAGTGTTCTGGTACCATTGTACCATGGCAAGCCTTGACTTTTATTGGTGATTTGTCCTGCATTCGTGTTTCTGTGGGATCGGACCAGACGGACTATGTTTCATTCTTTATGTAAGCCAGCTAGCAAACACATACACCGTTACATACGTGTATTCTGACACCTTTCTATGAGAACCAGCATTAATCTTTTCAGGAATTTGAGCTACGCTAGCTTTTCTTTTTTTTCCCCTATTTATTACTTTTTCCTTTCCTCCCGGATAACAACCGTGAGCCACTGTAACCTAGAATAAGCAATTTCCTTTTAGGATTAATAACGCTCTTTAAATCTTAAATCTTGAATCTTTTTTTTAATAGATCAGAAAACTTTGCTCTCTCAAGGAGCTTTGGACGCAAATCAACCGGTCGTTTACCGGTTTCCCTTCCTTGGACCACTTTTGGCAGGTCCTGACCACTGAAGGCTGGAAACATCCCACAAGAGTTGCAGTTTTTCTTGTCAAAGTTGATCAACTACTTCCGCTTGCATATTTTTTTTTCTTTTGTTCACTTGCTAACAAATATATCCCACCCCCTTCCAGGCGCCATTGTTATAAGATATTGTAACTGTAGTTACTGTGACAAGGGGTTAAATTGTGATGGCTATATAAGTCAGTGCATCACCAAAACTTCAACTCTTGAGGTGGTCGAAGGAAAGAAATCTGGTGAACCTGTCACAGTGTGATAGGTGGCCAAGGCTCATTGATGGAGATGGGGAACAAAGGCTAGCCCGTATAGTCCGATCCAATAGAAGAGCTACTGGAGCTTAAATTGCTGAAATAAATACTGCTGGTTCCAAGAGAAAGGTGTCAGGACATACAGCAAATTATTGTTTTGATTGCAGAAGGGGGACCTACTAAATATTAGGCAGGTGGTCATAATGTTATTGCTAATCAATGTACAGTATGTGTGTGTAAAAACCCAAATCACTGTGGGGAAAAAAGATAAAAAATGATAAAAATATAAAAATATGGGGTTTTCTACTTCTAACATACTTAACATCCTTTGAGACTTAAATGTTAAAAAATAAATAAATATCACTGTAGATATTTATTTACTTTTTAACATTGCCTAGTCGAGGGACAGTTTAATAAACACAGATACAGTAGTTTACATAAAGCTCTTTAAAACCTTGCTAGCTAAGTTCAAACACAGCGAATGCTAGGGTGTTGTTGAATATTTACTTGCAGTGGTGAAGTGGACATAAATCAGATATTGGTTATCAATCTGCCCCTATACTGTATGTAGTAGAAAATGATAACCTTCACACACATGTTTAAAATAACAAATTGTCCAAAGCTGAGCCTCAAAGGAAGGGACTCTTAAAGACACTTCCTAAAGAAATACTATAATGCATAGAAAAATTCACAGTATTATAAGACAGTATTATTGACAATTTAAATGAGTTAAACTAGTCTAAGACTAGTAGAGACTAACAGCTATTTAAGAAAAGTCTGAAGTTTGACTTTAATTTTAAGAAATGTCAAATGTAGCAATTAAACTATTTCTAGTATCACTTATTACTGTAACAATTACGTTAGTTTGGTCAAGATTATTAATTGGAAATAGCTCCACAGTTACTAAATATACAAGCTTTAAAAATCTCTTCTTGTCAGCAGACGTGGCTGTAGTGGCTATAGGACTATTAAGATAAGCTCCATGTTGTAACACCTGATTGACATTATTCAGGATATCGGTTGATAACAAGGTGTTTAAAAAATGGGTAGGTAAAGTTATAAGTTACAATATAGAATTTGTAAACAAGTTACAATATGTTTAGGGAAATTGTCGCGATTATTAGCTGTAAATTAATTCCTGTACAAATGTATTGAAGATAAGGGTTGAATCTAAGCAATTCATTGCAGTGCTGTTTTACAGTACACCTGTTGCTAAGAATCGCAGCCACGTGATTGCATTTATTGCATGACTAAAGAAGTGAGTAATGATTTCTGATCAAGCATAAAAAGTATGGCATGACTCAGTCATAAGGATATACATTTTTTGGACCAAACCTTTGGACCAGACTATGTACTTGTCGAAATCCACACGCAAGACAAAATCCAATTCTGATCAATAATGTTAAGGCTTGAATTTACTGAGGCACAATTATCAGTAATGTTTTTTTTATCCAAATGCTAATGCTAACACATTGTCTGTATGTGTAGGCATGTGTGTAAATTTCATACTGATATCTTTATAAAGAGGAGATACTGATCAAACATGTCCACATTGTAGGGTTTTTGACTTCAATGTACATCCATATGTATAATTAAAAATATTTGGGGAACGTAAGATGAGTAATAGAACATAACAAAACGCTTTTTGGAATTTCTCTCTGTCTGTTTTTCTGTTTATTTGTGCATACATTACGTAAAAACCACTGAACAAATTGTAACAACAAATTGTCACATTTGTATTTGGCCGAGCTTGAGGTAACATATAGGTGTTGTTTCATCGCAATCGAGTTTGAAATTTAAATGGAAAATGTCCTTATATCATAAAAAAACATTTTAATACACGCTTATGAGTGTGCAGTTGAAATCTACTTAATAAACGAGATCTCACACCTTCACTCCGTGCACTTTACGGTAACACGTAAAATTTTAGTTCATTCCAAAATTCAACAGATGGCGCTATACATTTTTTAAATGTGCTTATGAGTAAGCAATTAAATTCCATGCGAATTAAGTCACAGGCACATTTAGTATGCATATAAACTCTGAATCGTGTCTGGGTTTTTTTTTTGTAGTTCTTTTGTTTGTTTGTTTGTTTCAGCTAACAATACTTTCAATAGAAATGCATAAAAAAGTCACCACTTTTGCCACATTTTACACTTACATTTACATTACTTACTGTACAATATCACTAGATCATTATATTTCTCTGTAATAATATATTTGTAAAGTCATCAGATAGCATAAATAATCAAGAAGTTTATCTAAATTTCTAACAAAATATAAAATTTATCAGATGTAACAATGAGAATAAGGCCTAAAATCACGGTGGAGCTGTTTACGTCTGACAGCCAGCTAACATTTAACAGATTAGGCATAAAGCTGTTAGTTAGGCTAAGCTAATGTTTCACCGCATTCCTTTGTTCTGTGGTAAAAGTTGCACTAATGTACTATCAGTAACCAAAATCAGTAAGTGGTTTAAGGATTTTTTTGTGCATCTGTGATCTGTTTCTACTTGAAGTTGAGTTCAGAGATGCAGGTATGCCAATATTAATATAAAAAAGAACAAATAATGCTTCAAATCTCCTTATTGTGACTATTAAAGACATAGTACAATAACCTCTTGACATCATACATCAGCTACAAAACATGTCACTCTTCATGAAACATCCTTTAAACCTTGCAATCAACTAAACACTTACCAAACGTATACCATTTTACAAACTGTATCAACTTTTTTGTGCTTCTCTAAACAGTATCATGTACTGGTAGGTGTTTGTGCTGAAAAAGCACCTATCCTAATAGCCACTCGGGGTGCAGTGACACCAACTTGATGCTGATGGTGAGCCATAGGCATGCTTGTGGAAAGTTGGGAATCACTCCCCACCCTTCCTTCTGTTTACCATTTCCCCTCATCAGTGGAACAGAGCTGAGCAGTCTGCCAGCCACATAAATGGAAATATCACTATAACAGAGGCAACGCCAGCGAATCTCTCTTGCTCTTCTCCCTGTCCATGACATACTGTACATAAACAAGCTTTCCTATGGTTACAGAGTGACTGATTGTTTACTGGCAGCTGACACTACATGGGAGCTGGAGACTCAATTGTAACTTAAGCAAAAAATAACTCAGGCTTTGCTGGGGCTTTGCTCTGTCCTGTGGCCACTGGTATTCCAGCACCTGTTGGATACCCAGTGATTCAGAAGTTCTGGCATTGTGCCATCTCTAGCATATTTACACACATGTAGTCATGCATTTTTAAAAGCACCTTGACTGTATTGACTGTACATGTAGAGTATAACAGCAAATTAGACTGTCTGCGGATTTGAGTGCTTGAGAGGTATATTTGTAACAGCCTGTTTCTGCATGTATGTTGATTCTGGCTATATTTGCTACTTCTCCATCATGAAGTCATCAAGTCATGGTGAAGTCTAGACCTCCATGTACGGAGTGACAAGACCAGTGTGTTTGTGTGTGTGTGGGGCATGAATGGATGTGGCAGGGGCAGGTACTTTTGTTATAAACCACTGACAGATGGCAGTTTACCTTAATCTTTGGTTAAACCAGTAATCTTTGCTTTATCAATCACTAAGACACTGATTAATGTGCCAAGAGTTAGGTAGTGTCTAAACTATCAGAAATGTCTTTCCTTGTGAGGATATTTGGTCCCCACCAAGATACATATACATTTGCCTTATCTGAAACACACAGGGATAAATACTAATATTCAAAGAGGCTTTTGATGATCTCTGGGATCACACAGTGACTTTGGCACACTCTCGCCCACATGACCACATCACCTCTGAACAGTGTTCCCTTTCACGACCTTGTGTGCATGTTCACCTCCCAGCTACATCCTTCCTGAGCCCACTGGAGCACAACACGGTTACCAAGCAACGAAACACACACACACACACACACACACACACACACACACACACACACACGCACACACACACACACACACACACACATATACCCACACTGAGGGAACACTACTGACCCCATTGCAGGAAGCATCTGACGTATCTATCTCTGGCTGTACTGGAGGACTGGAACTCCTGGTAGACTCCAACAAACAAGTCGAGTAGCGTCTGCAGTCCCACAGGACTACTATGTGCCAGGCTCCCCATCATCACACCAGACTCCTTCAACAGCTTCTCTCTGGGCAGAGGGGCCTCTCGGGGCCCGGGGCCCGTGGACATGGTGGAATACCACAGCTTACAGTCTGTGTTCTGGCGCAGCTCTATTCCATAGCCTCGACTAAAGTACACTCCCACTCCTATAAATCTGTACACTACCACTTACCTCAAAACATACTGCACATACTTTAATACACTTACCCAGTCCTTAGTGCACCCTGTTCTTTTTTTAATGCCCCTCACAAATCAGGCTGTTTGCTTTCTTACTCTCTCCCTCTCTCTTTCACTCTGTCTGTTGTTGCCTTATTCTTCCTCCCTGCCGTCTTTGCGTTTGTCCAGCAAGCATTGATTCCAGCTCTGGCTCAAGCCCTTTTTTGGTGTGTGTCTCCCACCCCTTTGCTTCTGCTCTCTTTCTCTCTCTCTCTCTCTCTCTCTCTCTCCCTCTCTCCCTCTGATATTCTGTCTCTCTCTACTTCCCTCTATCTCTCAGGTATTGTGCCACTGCACTCATATATGCTTTGTTCCTCATTTGTCTGAGTTCCTTTACCAAATCTCTTTTCTCTTTGTGAATACCACATATCTAGTGGGACTCTCTTTCTAATCCAGATGCATGCCTCCCCTGCTCTTCATCTCTCCCTCATCACAGTTGTCCAGTCCTTAGCGTGTCACTACTTGCACCATGTGTCCTGCGGTGGGTCTGTTCTGAACAGCTGTTGCTCTTGGTTCTTTTAGAGGGCAGCTCTCTCTCTCTCTCTCTCTCTCTCTCTCTCTCCAACTTCTCCCTGTTGCGCTGTACCTTTTACAACACAATGCCTCTTCACCCCTCCCTTTTCTTTCTTTTTTAATACTTTGCCTTTTCTTTTCGATGACTGCATGTGCTGCATCTTAGTTTACTCCACATTGAGATTAGCTTTTTAGATTTAGATTGTTATCTACTTCATAAGATGTCTAAATATTGATGTTTCACCCACTTCCATTTTATTTACTTTACTAAATGATTATAGTATATACAGTAGTAAAATGACATCTTCATATATAAATATGATCATCCTACAGTACATATTATAAAAAGAAAGCACAAACAAGAAATGCTACCGTACTTACTTTTCACCCTTAAATCTAAATGACTAGGTTAATTTTCATGTGAAGTAAGCATCACTAAGTTATATATAACTAAATCACTGTTCAAAGTCCGGAGAACACCCACTGATAAGGAAAACTAGTGCAAGTGATTGCACGGCCTTCGGTTTGTTTGAAAAGCTTGAGAAGGAAGTGCTGCTAGTTTTTTTACTAAGCATGCCTAAATGTGTTTTTATTTGCAAGGGAAATAAGTTGTCCTCTGAAAGACAAATGAACACATGGAGTTTTGAAACTGAAAGGTAAATTCAGGGTTAATGCAACACCTCTTGTTTCCAAAAACCCCCACCTGCTTGAATGATTGTACAGTGTGTTGGGCTGCTCTCTAGTGTTGAAGCATGGAGCAATCTGCAAATCATTAAATCATACAAAACTTGGCCAGTTTTTCTCCTTTTATATGTTAATGAATAGCATGTACACAAATGCACCGCATTTATCGGGAATGTTTGTTAGGAGCTCAAGTCTTCCGACAAATATTTGCATCACATTTTCAACAGGCAATCACAAGCTGGTTCGAGTCGAGCACAATGTGGTAAAGATGGATATTTATGAAAATGAGTAAACATGAAGCTGATCACTGATGCTTTGTGTCTTAAACATAAACCTAGTCGTAAATGCCTATGCATAAAGAAGTGAAGGAAATTATAAAGTTGAATTATAAGGGCAAAGCGATGGACACTGTTTCTAACAGCTTTCATTTCTGTGAAAGTATTCAGATGATAGCAGATTCAAAAGTAGTGAAGTGTACAGATTTAAATCAGATTTCTTCCAGAGAATACAACATAAGTGCAGAAAAAGTACAAAAAAGCATTAAGAGTAGATAGAGTAAGAAACTGACCAGAGAGAAAGCCATGGTCATTTTAATACTGGCAGATGTTTTCTGCAAAATGCTACTGTTATGAATGATAGCCGAGGGAAAATTTATGGCAAGTTTATTAAAAGCATAAAAGCCACATGTCTAACATTTGTTTTGTTTGTGGATAGGCCAGTGCCAGTGTGACAGAATATGGATGGAACAAATGTTTTTTGTGAATCTTTTTGTGTTTGTTTTGTTTATATTATTATATTATATTTTACATTATATTTTTGACTTTGTTTTGTACATGCTATTGTAACAAAACAAAGTCAAAAATATAATGTTGTTAGCCATATATATATATATATATATATATACTCTACAATTTCTCTTTATTAGCACGGACTTATTCAATGTGTTTGGCAAAAGAATTATACAGCGGGTAAAATAAGTATTGAACATGTCACCATTTTGCCTAAGTAAAGATATTTGCAATCCACACATGCAAAGGAATAAGACCATAGATGTCTATAAATTAAGTTATGTGTAATAATGTGAAATAACAAGGAAAATTGAACACGCTTACTAAAATTTGTTTAATATGTCGAATAAAAGCCTCCTGTATGGAGAAACTAGTTGAATGTATTGCTCAGGTGTAATTCTCCACACAAACAGTCTTCATACTGTATCTTGAAGGTTGCGTGTATCCCTTCTATGAACTCTGATATTGAGTTTTTTCCATAGATTTTTAATTAGATTCCAGTTAGGTTTTTTTTTTTTTTTCCGCTCTGAAACCAATTGAGAGTTCCTTGACTGTTTGGAATCAATGTCTTGCTAAAACATCCACCCTTGTTTCATCTTCATCATCCTGGTAGATGGCAACACATTGTTATCAAGAATGTCTCTGTACAGTTTTTCATTCATCCTTCCTTCAATTTTATGAAGTTTGCAGGTATCATATCCTGAAAAACAGCCCCACACCATGATGTTCCCACTTTCAAACGTGCTTTTGTGGTGATGTGCAGTGCCATTTGTCCTAATAATAACTAATAATTTGTTCTGATAGTTCTTTTCACTCCTCTGACAGAAATCTTGCAAAGAGCACCTGCACCTGTTTATGGTGAAATTATGTTCTTTGTGCTTCTGGATTACGGCCCCAACGGTCTTCACTGGAACTTTCAAAAGTTTTGAAATCCTTATGTAACCAATGCTATCAGTATGTTTTGCAACAATATGGTTGTAAAGGTCTTAAGAGAGCTCTTAAGAGAGACCATCATTTTTTTGTGTGACATCTTGGTCATTTTATCGCTTTATACTGTTTTTTTTATTATTATTTTATACATTGTATAACAATGGTAAATACATCAAACCTATTTAAAACAACATGTATAAAATTAGTTTATTAAGTAAAGCAAAACAACAGCAAAGGTCACTTTATCCAGAAAATTATAAGAACTCTAACTGTACAGTATCTTCAGTTGTTGTCACAAAAACTGTCAAATGATGATGAAACTGGCTCTCATGAGGACCGCCCCATGAAAGGAAGCCCAAGACTTACCTAAGTTCATTGAGTTCCCAGCCTCAGATACGTGCCGGGGACACAGCATAGATCAATGACGATTTTAAAATATATCTACACTACCGTTCAAAAGTTTGGGGTCACTTGCAAATTTCTTTGTTTTTGTTTAGTGATTTATTTTCTACA
>JAOVVA010000009.1:4472993-4500023 GCA_028565275.1 Leiocassis micropogon | reverse complement strand
CAGCTTTGGGGGCTGGGAATGGGTCTGGCCTGGTGGACATGGTGCAGCTGTCTAATATGTAACTTGTCCCAGAGACCTCTCTTTTTCTGCCCCCTTTTTCCTTCACTGCTCCGCTTGGCCCCACTCCCAGACTCTGGTATGCATACAGAGCCAACCAGTATCAAACATTAAAGTCCAGGACTTTAAATGTCTTCAAACGAGATGAGTAAAATTCGGTTTGTGGGAGTGGGTGTTTTATATGCGTTATAGAAACTATGTGGCAAAATGAGAAGTTAAGAAATGACAAGAGGAAAAAATAAGGAGGTGTACAGACAGTCAGGATACAGCTATTCAACTTTCAGAGAACAGCGATCTGGACAGTCTCACAAATGTGCATATTCACACAGTGAGCGAAAGAGAGAGAGTGAGAAAGAGAGTGGGAGAGAGAGAAAGAAATATGGCAGGCCTACTTGAACAAAGCACCGAAAATGTAGCTCCTTTTCTGTTCAGTCCCTCCCTTATCCTTCTCCCCTTTCTGATCATAGGACACCCCCGCCCCCCTTTCTTCCTTCTAATATAAACCAGATGTGTAGTAGGGACTGTCTTGCTAAAAGTCTAATTTTTCCCTCTTTCTGAGGTTCTGTCTTCGTTTTCCTCCCTCTCTGCCCCTCCCCCTTTTACAGGAAATTCTCCAGGTTCTTGGCCTTGAAGGGAGCCTCTTTAACCACGTCCAGATGGGGAAAGGGAGACAGAGTGGGTTTTAGGAATATAGAGACATGGGCACAAAGCTTCTTTCTTCCCAGAGTTTATTCAGATTGGAGCTTAAGGCAGGCTTGGATGAGCAAAGGCTCACCCCTTTTGTCTGCATCAACACAGACCACCAAAACACCTAGAGCCCGTACATTACATTGTTCTTTTAGCTGCCAACTAGTGGGGTGCAATTCAGTCCTGAACTGTGCATCGCCATCCCTATGGCAGAAAACTGGGTTTTTAATAGCTCAGGACATGCAGTCTTGCCAACATCAGGTAATTGTGTTTATGACCAGAGCAGGAATTTTGTAATACAGAAAGATCCTATCAGAAAAGACTCTAGTTCCATAAATGGGCATACAAGTTTTCCCTCTAAGAACAGCTTTTACCTTTTTCTCTTAATCTTGTCACTAGTTTTTTCTCTTTGTTAACCAACAAACAAGCTAACATACTCCTGATCATCATGATGCGTGCTCTGAACACAGCAAAAACTCATCACAACTATCATCCTCTATCATCCAACTATCATATGGTCTCATCTATTTCACAACAATCTGGAAAGGTGACCTGTAACAAATTACCCTAGATAACTAAAAAAAGATGTACTGCATATTTTCAAACTGCTTGTGATACATTATGTGGCAATGTATGAATTTGCTTCTGCATGTTTGCACTATCAGAGGCTTGTGATTGACTAGTGTTGTGGTGACAGATAAGAGAATATGCTGATGCTCAAATATCATGAATTCTTGAGTCTGGAGTCAGGGTCAGGATTCGATCCCCACCTTGGGTCTGTTTGCATGGAGTTTGTACTGGCATTCCCAAACTAAAGTACAGAAGATGAATGAATGAATAAAAATAAAAGAAATGGGAACAACCTGCAACAGTGCCTAAAGATAAAATTTCGAATGTAACAAAACCTAAGCAGCAACCTCATTTCCCCTCTCGTCTGTTCCAGCTATTCAGCATTCATACATGCTCTGTCATCATCTGCACCTGTTCCTCACTAGTATATGTCTAAAGTTTGTTGATTTTTTTATGCTTGAATTATTTATGGGGCACTGAGTGGCTTAACAAACAAAAAACATTCCTCTGAAACTACTCGGGTACAGGGACTGAACTAAAAATGAGAGCCAAAAACTTGTAAAAAATCTGAGACAGAAAAAGTCCTTCAGGAAGACTGGAGAACTACAATAGACTACATTAAAATAAAACAGTCATGGCTTAGTAGCAAAATATGAAAATCTGAGGGGTAGCCTTAAAACTTTCGTATTTTTTACTGAACTAGAATTCGGTAGGATTGGGTCATTCCGATAGTTATAATGGTGGACCCTCTTTCTACATATGGGTACATACTATGCATAGTGCTCTCCAAAGGTTGTTACTGTATATACCCTAGGTGGAGGAAGTGTCTAAAAATTCTAAGAGATTAATTAAAGTCCAGCAGCTGGAGTTAATATCATTAATTTTTATGTGTAAGTGCTTTTGGATGAAAGTTGCACCTATATTGGTAGCTTGCCAAACCGGACATTTCCCGAGAACATCCACCTCTTTCCATAAACCCTAAAGACATACACTTGGGTGGCCTGCATGTGAAGCTTCAGCAGTGAACTTCCTCTCACTGGCCATGATGGAACACCCACATCACTGTGTTTTACAAACAAACAAATCAATTCCCAGGTCAAGTTAGGAGAAAATTACTGTGGAACGCTGCAGACATAAATGGCATTAATAGGGCACACAAAAATTTTACCTTCTCCAGAGTTTACCTCCTCTTTCCTATTGTGGGAGTAAAACACTTTGCTGAACACAGCCCTGTTTGACTTCCTGTGAGTTGTCTGTATTATGCTTGGCATGTTTTCTTTGTCTGCATCTGTCTGGGCAGGGCAGACTATTAAAGTTTTCCTTTTCTCAGTGTGAAACAGCTAAATGTATTTCTCCTCTGCTGCTTTAATGTGGGTTGCTGTGACTGAAATTAATGTAATACTGTAATTATATTCTACACCTTATGATTGTATTACTTTTGGAGTTCTTTTTCCTATGTGTTCATACCATTGTCTTTTAAACCACAAACATCTTTAAGACATGACCGAAGAGTTTTATTTACAGAGTACAGAGAATCATAAATACAAGTACCTTTATCACATACACAGATATGTACATGGTGGTTTTAGGCTCAGATTCAAGAAAATCTGAGGCAGGTAGTTTGAGTTCAGACTTTTCGTCTCTGCCAAAACAGTGAAGAGAAAGACCTCCATAATGCTTTACCCAGTAGCTCAAACGGTGGTCATGACTTTGAGAGAACCAGTTCTAAAGCGAAGGATCTTTTTCTTGAGAGCATGTGAGGCTTTAATCTTTACCAAGGCTTTGGACTGCAGTTGCGCCCCAGAAGGGGTTGGGGGCGAAGGAGGAGCCAGGGGTGGGGCAAGTTGTTGAGGCCACACCAGTCCTCCACTCTCATCAGAGTCACTGGACATGGAACTGGAGCCAGGGGACTCTCCTTCACTCAGACTAGACTCCCACTCTCCAGGGCCTGGGTGCTTGTAGCCCCCCTCTGGACGGCACACCGAGGTGTGCATTGGGTAGTCTGAATGAAGGTGAGCATGAGGAATGTGGTGTGGATGATGTGAATGGTGGTGCTGAGGAGTCTGGTTGTAGACATATGTTGGTGCAGCAGGTCTAGACCTACGGGTGCGTCTGACCTCTCGCTCTGGTGTGGGCTCAGCTTCATCCTGGCTGAGCTCTAGTGTAGAGCGCCAGCGGCGGTGCCCAAGGCTGCCTTGCTGGCGTCGGGATTTGGTCTGGTTAGCGCGACCTGTGTCCCGCTCCACTGTGCTGTACTTTCGCTCAGGTACACCCTTTTGGCCCAACAGGCTGTTCTCTGACTGTGAGCGACAGGCTTTTCTTCCAGGTTTCTTTACAGCTGTCCTTTCTTCACTAAAGCGACACTTCTTTGGCATGACCCGTTGCTTGGGCTGTGGTCTTTCAGGGGAGTGAGTGTTGCCACCACCGCGGCCGGCTTTGGGGGCTGCATGTGCACGAGAGGTTTTGGCTCTCATTGGTGCCTGGCATGGCTGTGCTGGGATGTACTGAGCATTGACTAAATGCTCTTCAGAAGATGGTGAGTGGGGGACCTGGTAGTGCTGGGGTGAGTCTGCTTCACTACTGCTGGGGTCCAAATCTCCAGAGGGGAAATCCAAAGATGTGGAGTGAATTCCTGACAGTGCAGGCCTGGGATATTGTGTAGAAAGCTTCTCCTCAGGCCTGGAATAATGTGTAGTGTGCTGCTCCTCAGGTCTTGAGAAATGAGCAGGCATCAGCTCCTCAAGCCTTGCATAGTGAGCAGGAAGTTGCTCTCCAGGAGAAAAGCCCTCAAGCTGCCTCTCTTCAATGTTGTATGAGGCCCATGTTGGTCTCTCAGGGCTTGAAGAAACCTTGCAATGATCTGGAATGAAGACAGGTTCCTTGCGGCAAAGACTACTTTGTCTCATTACTCCTCTGGCTTCAGGGCTCATGTTGGTTCGAGGCTTGCACTGCCTTGTGGCCAGAAGACGGCGCTGTATCAAACCCAGGATATAGGTCTCTACATTATGAGTCTGATGATAGTCCTCAGCAGTGGGCACATCATCATCTCCTGCTCCATTACCTTCTGGCCAAAGCCAGCGCTCACCCTCTCCACCTCTCTTTGTTAAACCCATCAAAGGCGACTGGGTGACTGAGAGTGAGCGGGGAACTGGAGATCGTCCTGCAGAGCCCCCACATTCCTGGAGTCCATCACGACTGGTCACAAACGTATCTCCTATAAAGAGAGCCCAAATTAGAGGTAAAATTAGAGGTGAATGCAAGATGTCAGCCATACAAAATTAACAGACAAACATGAATGCTACATGGGTTAATTTCACCACATACCTTTTAAAGAATATTTTACCCCAAAATAGAATTTAAATTGTGTTTTGTTTTATCTGAATTGCTTGTTTTATCTAAATTGTTATTTTCCTTTCCTTTCCTATTACTTAGTGTGTTTATTTCAGTTTAAGCATTTTTTGCTTAGGTGTAACCAGTTTTTAATTTAGATAACTGGACAAGATGCTTTATTTATTATTAGAACCATATCTGAACACTCACTCATGCATTTGAAATATTTTTGCATTTGTAAAAATAATTGCTGCTGTTTTAAGCTTGTGTTATTTTAACATCAGCCATACGAATAACTATCCAATATGCTGTTATACACCAATCAACCATAAAATTCAACCATTTACATTAGAATCACTGGATTTGGGTTCTCCTTGTGTCATCGGGGTGGCTCTGGCCCCTCAGGGCGTGGCTCTGCAAGGCCTGCAAAGTGTGTGTGGCACCAGGATGTTGGCAGTGGATCCTTTGGGTGCTGTGGGTTGTGGGGTGGGGTCTCTGTGGATCAGACTTGTTTGTCGGGCATATCCAACGAGTGCTTAATTTGATTGGAATCTGGGGAGTTTGGGGACCAGGTTTAGCCTCTTTGCCACCCCTTGTGCAATTTATGCCTCATTAGCATTTGGTTCCTGTCTGCATGGGTGAGTCTTGGGTGCCCATGATCCTGTCACCAGTTTGCTGGTGAATACTTTGTGATCACTGCTGTTTAAGTCACATGGTGGTGTTAATGTTATCGTTGGCAAAAAATACTATTCAGAACATGCTATTTTAAATGCATAACTATTGCTGTTACTATTATTACATGATATTATTATTATTATTATTATTATTATTTCCCTTTTTTAAATAAATCTAATTGCTTGAGATGTGTCAAAATTCATTAAAAAACATTCCACATGCACGTGGTACAAAAAAGTCATTATTCTGATTAGTTTACAGCATTTGTTTACATTATAGTCATTTTACAAAAAAACACTCAGTTTTGGGTCTCACTTTTGACTGATGAGGTGTTTGTGGTTCAGGTATGAGCATTAAGCATTGCAAACCGGCTTGGACGCAGGCTTTAGGATGAAAAAGTATCTGGAGCTAAGAATGAACCCCAGTGTGGTTTGTAGAGGCAGAGGGTGTCATTGTGGTTTTGGTGTGAGTAAAACATTATTATTTCGCTGCTAAGATTGAGTGCTGGCCTGCTTTAGACATAAACATCACATGGATTATTGCAAATGTTTGGATGTATAGCACTATTTATGCGATGTTGTTTATGTGGTTTATCTAATGTATAACCATCTTTGACGAGGCTGGAAAATAAAGGCCGTATAAAACTTGTAACTAAATTATATTCTCTCCTAAAAATATTCACAAGCTTGAATAAAGAGTGTCCCAAAATTCTAGAAATAGGAGAAAATAACATAATGAAGCAATTATGTGTTTGCAAAGAAATCACATTCATGTTGAGGATTTAATAGTTATGCTTGCTTAAAAAGAGTTACTTTCCCCTACATATGGAAAGTTTGTGTAAGCAAAGCAAAGAACTTGTTAAGGTTGAAATACCACACATTACATGTGACATTGTGATTTAATTGTGCATAATGACTGTGTTCTTGTTGTGAGGAAACAGTTAAGTGCTGGATATGTGGGAGACGAAACTAAGGACAGACATACTACTGCAGTTGACTGTGACTAATTTGGGAGATAAAGGCAAAAATGCAATGTCTGACAAAGCAAATCCATAAACTATATGTGTATGCATGCTTTGCGCTTACATAGACTGCCTTTCTGTCTGTGTCCTGGGACTGCGTGCACACACTGAGGTCTCAGTGCACAGCAAATTTCATGACTGAACGGGAGTTCTGTTCCTCCCTGCAGGAGTTTTTTGACTGATGAAATTTTTAAGATGTTAACCCTTTAACAGCACTGAGGTAATGCGAAAAAAAAAAATAACAATAAATTCTGCAGGAAGGAGAAACTTTACCATGAGGCATTTTATAGATTTCTAACAAGTCTTAAATGAAACGATGAAGGGAGAGGAACTTTGGTTGGCTACTTACCAGAAGATTTGGTACTAGGTGAGTGGATTGAGAATGAAGTCCTGGAAGAGAGGTCACCTGAGTCCAGAGGAGTCTGACTCTCTCTCTGCTCACAGAAACCTAGCCAATTACACAAACACAGAGTCAGACTAACAGATGTATGAATCTCTGAGAAGCCTAAGTTTGATACGAGCATGATATACGGTTTGCTAGAAGAATGTCCTTGCAGTGTAAACAGTATGATTTATTTTGTAATTATTTTGTAGGGAGAATGTTTTTAATATAATGGAACCACAGGCTAGCTTTAAACAGAACAGTATGGTGATAAAAAAAAGTCTGAGCAATTTGTAGGAGTCGTCCTTTTTCGGGAGAAATAAGTGCTTACTTAGACACAGTATATTGCAAGTTCATAATGCTCATGCCTTAGTAAAAGTAATCAAGTGTTTGCATTCATTGGTTTTTATGATACAGCAAAAGGCGGATGCAGGTGAAGATCATTATTTTACTGAAATACAAACACAGTGACACAAAACTATAGAACGCACACAAAAGCAAACTGTACACACAACAATAGTTTGACAAAAAAAAAACCCCACTAAAACAGGCGCTTGAATAATGGTGCTAAACAGGACATAACAAGACACATGTGAGCATGATCAGAGATATGTTACGTCCTGGGGCTGATGGGTAATGCATTTTTGTGCTTCTTCAGCACTATGAAGATGATGACACTCACAATTTTAATAATTGTTATATAACACGTACTCATGCTGAACTATATGTAATAAGACAAAAATGAATGAATCTTGACTTAACATTAACTAGGTATGATTGGTCTACAGGCAATAGTTTAAAATAGGTAGTATTTTTATAGCAAAAGCAAAAATTCTTTCAAGACGTCACAAGTTTTACAATTTTTTTGTGTCACAAACAGGGTACACAGGGTACAACAAGACTGATGTAAAAGCTAATTTTAGATGAATATTTGATAGTAATTGTATAGAGGATGTTATGTCTGGATGTTTTTCCTCTTTGTTTAACTCCTGCCTCAGAAGCGTCTGAAAATGCATCTCCTCACTTTCTGCTTCACTTTCTGATAACACTTACCATAACATACATCATAACATAGTTTTAACAATTTTACATCGAGTGGAAGATATTACAATTGTCAAAATGATACCTGGCTTAGCTTCACAAGTGATTACTAAGAACATATTGTAACCTGTACACCAATCAGCCATAACATTAAAACCACCTGCTTCAAAAAATTAGGCCTCCATGGATCAGACTTGTTTGTCCGGCATATTCCACAGATACTTATTTGGATTAAGATCTGTAGAATTTAGAGGCCAAGTCAACACCCTGAACATTCTGTCATGTTCCTCAAACTATTCTTGAACATTTTTTGTAGGATGACAGGGTTTATTATCATTCGGAAAGGGAGAAAGAGAAGTGATGTATGGAGCATCAGGTGTAAATGTCCAATGTAGTGGGTAAAACATTGGACTACTTATCAAAAGGTTCCAGGTTCAAACCTCAGCACCACCAAACTGCCACTTTTGGGCCCTTGAGCAACACCCTTAACCATCAATTGCTTAGATGTAAAAAAAAATAATAATAATAAATTAAGGGCATCTGCCAAATGCTCAAATGTAAATGTTTACTTGGTCTGCAACAATGTTTAAGTAGGTGGAACACGTCAAAGCAATATCCACATGAATGCCAGGACCCAATGTTTCTCAGAAGAACATTATCCAGAGCATTACATTGAGTTCGCTGGCTTCCTCTCTTTACATAGTGCATCCTGGCATCTCTGGGATCTCTTTCACATGATGTAAACTCACTGTCCTTCCTTGGACCACTTTTGGTAGGACAGGATACCTGAAACAGGGACCAATACTGTATCCAGTGGATGGGGTTTGGGCATTGGGTGAAAATTGAACCCAGGCCTTTCGCATGGCAGGTGAGAAATCTACCACTGAGCCATTATGGCTGATTGGTGTAAATACTATTAAGGCTGGTGTGATCTCGAATACTTCATGTTACAACAGTCAGGAGTCAGGACTTTAAGCTTCGTCTGAGCTCTTAAGTGCTGAGATGAATGAGCTGTGATGTAAACTTGATGTCATATACAGACATACTTGGCTTTATCTGTCCTTTAGGTTACTGCTAAGTTTTTGCTCACATTCAGAAGCAAGGTCTTCTCATATGATCTTCTCAAGTGTTTTGTTTCCTGTCAGTGTCATTGCTGGCTCACTCATTATGGACCAAATCCACATAAGTATTTCTATAAAGTTGTTTTCATTTAATTTCATTTGAAAAAAAAAAAAAAAAAAGAAATGCATGTGCACCTGAACTTGGTTCACCATCTCCTGTGTTTGGGAGGTGCTCCACTGAGCTGGTCTCTGTATCCACTCTCAGTTCTCCTACCTGCTGTTGGAGTACTGCCATCAAACCCTAAAAACACACAAACACACAATAATGACATGATGAATTTTAGAACATTCACTTACACAGACTTGCTCTACAGTTTAAAATTTGGGCTACTGCTAAACACATATAACTTTGTGTTTATGAAAGTTTCATGAACAGTGCAGCAGCTTCCAAATGCCTGGCTGACTCATAAGAGAGGGAATGAAGATAGACTAATGTGTGGTTAACTCATTACAAAAAAAAAAGAAAACGTCTGTATTTACTGTCTGTTTAAAAAGTGTTTAAAAGATTGCAGCTGACCTTCTTTATTATTCAGCATCCTTTTGTGTATCTTGTGTGCAGAGTGCAGGCTAACAGGCAAGGCTGATATGATACCGTAACTAAGTTAAGTTTCAGCGAACACACATGAGGAAAATAGAACAGCAGGCGAACGCCTTCAAGTCCCGCATCATTATTCAGTTATTCATCTTCAAGCTGATTATTCTGCAGCTGCTGTGAATTATTTAGTAATTGCAGTGAAATGAATAATAAAGTTGCCTGGACCTGATGATGAGGTTTAAAAGCTTAGCATTCTTAGTAAAGTAATAGTTGACAGATTGTTCAAAACAACAGCATGTGTCCAAGAGAATGTTAATAATCTATAAATATAATAAAACTGTAAAGTTGTCGTGTCTGTACATTGAAGAAATTTGTGAAAAAAAAATAATTCGGAGGGTGAAAGATGAGTAATAGAACACATTAGGATGGTTTTTGGAATTTTTTGTCTGTCTGATTGTTTGTGCATGCATCACGTAAAAACTAGATGTATTTGGCCGAGCTAAAGGTAACATATAGGATTTGTTTCAGACGATATGCCACTTGAACGACCACCTTGAAAAAATCATTAAACCATCTCAAAATTCAACAGATGGTGCTGTACATTTTTAAAACACATTTATGAGTGTATAATTAAATTTCATACGAACAAAATCATAGGTACATCTAGTATTGTGTAAAGTGGGACAAGAAATATACTTTTTTTTAAATCATATTTTTATACAATCTTATATGATCTCCTACAAGCTGATTTGGGTAGTTTGTATTACATAATATAAGAGATTTGTACTTTTTCCATATAAAATCTCTGTTGTGTCACATGTGATTGTGTAAAACAATAAGGTAATAGTAAAAAATATTTGAATCCTACATAGTCCCTTAATGACAACTGACAATTTTTATATAAGTCCTACTGCAATATCCAAATGCTTTTGCAAATTTTCATATCAAATGTATGTATTTTGTTGACATAACTGTACTGGGCTGACACATACAGAACTGCCCTTTAATAGAATATTATGTCCTCTGAATAACTCTATAGAGTAATGTATTACTGGCATGTCAGTCACGCAGTGATGATGCTGATGTGATAGCAAACATCGAAACCAATCTTAGTGTCCTTACAGTGTCAAGGCATTGTCATACATTTTAATGACAATTTATGCAATATTAATATCACACTTCATTTTAGGAACAGAGAAAGTACAGTATAGCCAACGGTACCACGACGTGATTGTATGTTTTGGTAAAAATACTACAAAGGGTAAGTTAAAAACATACAGAAACAGATCAGTGGCCTCAGGTAATGTTCAACATAACAATGTGGGAAATTACGATTTTAGTCAATTTTACAATTGTATTATTGTTGTGGTTTGTGCTGAGTATTTCAGAATGTGTTAATCTAAAAAAATTGCAAAAAATTGCAACCACGATGAGCAGAAAAGCATCTCAGGATGAACAACACATCAAACCTTGGCTAATGACAATGGGCTAAAATAGCAGAAGACCATATAAGGGTCTTACTCCTGTTAGCCAAGAAGAGGAATCTGGGGCTACAGTCAGCACAGGCTCTCCAATTCTGGATGGTTAAGGACTGGGAAAAAAAGGGCCCGGTAGTTGCTGATCCCTGAGGGATATTTATGTCAAAAGTGGGATTCAGCTCCATGCTCCTATTTGGATACCACAATCCTTCCTTAAATCAGAATGTTTGCAGATGCTTGGCCACCCTGACAACACTGACCTAGTGTATATGATAAAAAATAATCACATAAACAGCAAAAATAAAACAAACCATAAGTAAGACTCTAAGAAAATATGCATAATTTTGTTGTTACCGTGTGAGAGTTTTCACAGCCAAATTATTTCATCTTGTCCCTTCTGTAGGCTTTTCGTGTTTCAACGGTTTCAACATGAGCTGAGTTTAGGAGACGCTTTGGTGGCATGTCCATCATCACATACCGGAACACAGAGCTCCAAGGTCAGATGCCATGATGTTCTGATGTAAATCAGCTCTGCACATGTCATCACACGAACTCACAACATGTCAAAGGACAGCTGATGCCTGTTAGAATAACTCTAATGATTTTGTCGGTTTCTGTCTGTTGTCATTATGTCACCCGTAAAGTGTTACCGATAAATAGAACACGGAAAATAATGATCAAACTTTCAAGCTAATACAAACATCACTGAGAGATCCCTGCCTTTTAAGTCTTAATCAATATTTCACCATAGTTCATCGTGTGAGATTGAAAATGAAAAGCTCGGATAGACATTCTACACAGATCAAGAATAAAGGTGATTTTTAACTAGGCAGAACATAGGGACTAAGCAGACTATAAACACTCGGCATAATCAGTCAAGTCTGTATACAGTCTGACTGAGGCCACTTTTTCCATTACTTTGAAGATCTCTGGTGTCTATGTGTGTTGCATCTTGAGTGTGTAGGATGTAAGATTCCCAGATGAGTGAGAAAAACAGGGTGAATCAGCAACCCATCAATGCACTCAGTCATACACTACGAGATGTCTGGGAAAGGAAGGAACACAACGTCCCATTGATGAAAGAATGAGAGATTGTGCCACAGCTTTATCTCCCAAAATTCCAAAGTTCCTCTATCACCTGATTGCTCTTTTCTAAGTATCTCGCTGTAGATGACATAATAATAATGTGTCAGACAGGGGAGGGGAAAAAAAATGTAATCTCAGGGATGGTGTGAAAATTAAAGAAAGGCCTGATTTAATTTTCCAGACCTACTGCTTTTGTTTTTGCATGTGGCACTGCTAACAGCTACACCCTCACCCACACACCCTGATTCATTGTATTAACAACGCTTAAGTGTAAAATGACACGTAGGAGTGAGAGAGTACATGTGGCCCAGAGGAACTGAGGGAAATTTCACTGGACAATGCGAATGTTTAGCGGATGAACTTAACTGAATGAACTTGGACAAAAAAGTTGTGAGATGTTATCTTCAGGCTTATTTGTTACATTATTATTATCATTATTATTGTTATTATTATTATTATTATTATTATTATTATCATCATAAGTCCTGCATCAGTATGCAGTAAGCATACTAAGAATTTTTTTTTGCTAGACATCTTTCTGTTCTACCTAAATACTTAACATATAGACGCTAGCATAGGTATATACTGAAGTAGACAGCTGCAGCTTCAACGTACTGTAGCTAGAAAGGTTTGCCTACATTAGCATACCATGCTCCGCAAGGCTGTAAAAACGATCCCATGCAGATGATTTTGCCCTTGATCTGCTAAAACACTTACCCACATGTATTAAATATAAAATGTCATTTAGGAACTGTTTTTTTTCCCCCTCTCTGCCATCATAGCAAAAATAAGAGCCATCGCTGTGCACTCATCTAAATGTGCTAATGCAAGTGTTGGCTTAGGCTCTGTGGTTAAGGGGCTCCTGTGAGGCCACTGCCTCAATGATCATTTGTTTCTCTACAGACTTCCCCTCCACCCATCATACGCTCAGCCAATCCACACTGCTCTGCTGTTCCCATACTGCTCCGCTCAGGACCTACTTCTCCTACTGGTACCTAGACTTGAGTGCCAAAAATGTCTCCTATTCGCACATTTTTTTTTTTCATATCAATCATTTACAGTATTTGATTAATAAATCTGGAATGGTGTTGATCCAGATCCAGGTTAAAAAATCAATCTTGCTATGAAGTAGATGTCTACGGTGTGTGCAGACCGTACTTGTAGCCATAGACTAAAAAGCGTCTTTAACCACATTTTCTATGAAAAGCCATAATTCGTGACAAGCAGTCCTTATGATTCTTTATCATGCACAATGGCGAGGTGGCACAGCTGCTCTGTCAGTGCAGCAGAAAATAACTAAGCTGGAATACTGAGCATAAAGGCTCTGTGGTTCTACTCTACCCATGATTCTCTCGCAATGATGTCATTTCACAGAAATACAATGAATACGGTGATGAGAATAAGGGCTTTTTATCTCCGCTTGTACATTCCTTAACAGAGCTACGCCCATGTATGGTGCCGTTGGCTGTTGATGTTTGGCTGATTAGCAGTTTAGCCAACGTCAAGGAATAAAAAGATTCCTTGGTGTGAAATACAGTGTGTGTACATAGAGAAATGAGCACATACAAAAAAAAAGCTTTAAATCATAGTGCTTCAATTTTCTGAGGCACGAATAGTTTATTCAAGTTTATCAACAGCATTATTGTTTGAAATGTCCCAGCAGATGATGTAATGAACAAATTCCAAAGCCACGTGCAAAGCTGCATAGATCTCACTCTCAATTTCAAAGTCTGCTCCACTCCTCCACACTCGAAGACAGACTCCATTTGACTAATCTAGACCACTCATCCATGGAAGAGAGTTGGCTGGAGTCTGCACCATGGATGTAACCTTACCCTACAGCTCTACACCCCCATACCTACACACCCATCCCCCTGGCCTCAGACCAAAATCAAATCACCCAAAGCCTGTTAGCTTAACCGAAATTATGTCATCACTCGAATTCACATGGGAACAGCATAGAAGGGCGTAACCGGATGCAGAAAAGGACGGAGAGAAAGATGCCCACACATAACACACGAGCAAGATTGTATTGAACACTGATATTACCATCTCACAGCTCAATTACGCTTCAGCTCCTGTATCTCACTTGCTTGCTCAATTGCTTTTCTGCTCCTTGCAAACTGGCAAGGAGGCTGATTGTGGTAATTAGAGCAGCAAGCCAATAGCTACAACACAGTTCTCCTCCTAGGCCCCATACACCACTCTCCAGAGCACACTAAATGAGTTAAGCCAGGGATAAAAGTTAGAGACAAAAGGTTTAAACTAAAAATAAGCTCTGAAAGCAGCTCTGTGCACCAAAGCAAGGAGGAACACTGACCGTAAATGATATTTAGCTCAGGAAACAATTGCCAGCCACACTCTCACGAGAGCCCACATCTGAAAGCTAAAGGTCTGCACACAGGACACATGTTGACTAAACCTCAAGGAGCCCACTTAAACCTTGAATCTCATACATTTTTCATGAACCATCAATCAGAGCACAATGGCACGTGCACATATAATCTCCGTCTTGCACTCAGACACCCCTGTGCAGCCGGACGTGCGAGTGAATACTGATAGATCGCGAATGACACGCTGCCACAGTTGCTCGATGAGGTAAAATGTGGCACAATGCACGCACATGCAGGCATGCATACATTCATGCTCACATCCAGATTGAGGACAGTATGAACGGTGCTTTCCCAGCTGTCGTGTGCTGTCAGATTGCTGTCAGCACCACGATGCCAGGAATAAACCGGCCTGGTGTATTTGAGTGTGTTTGTTGAACAGCAGGCCTACTGCATATCTTTACTAGCCTTGATATCCCCCCTAGCCCCCACCTCACACACAGGCACACATGCACACACAAACACATGGTGCCTTGCTGGTACACAGACCCCCCACTTCTTTCCACCAGGGCCTGTCACATACTCAAACAATGAGATTAAGCCTCTGCAGACGCTCATTCTCAGCAAAAGAGATAACAAATCTACAGGAACAGAAGGGACATGAAGATCTGTAGTAGATGCAGCAATGACCTGCGGTTTGAGGCATCCAGTGCTATTACACTTCCCAGATGTCTTATCATTTTTAAACCAACTTTCACTTTTACATTAATATAAACAGCTCTCTGCTTCAAAGAAATTAAATAAACTGCTGCAAATTTGCTATATTTAGCTTAGGAAATAACTGCTACCTACAAAAAGCCACGAGATACTGCACCACATCCGAAAACTGCTACACTTTAATGTCGAGCTATATACAGTTTTTTGCACCCAGGGCATGCTGTTATCATGTGCTCGTGGACAGCATTGTTAGGATCTAGGAGTAAAGTGTTAGTGTGTGGTTTGGCGGCACAGGCTGACAGTCATCAGTTGGTCACCCACGGTTTGAGTTCTTTCCAAATAAATTACACTTTACGAGGTTTAGAGAGCTGACAGCACCCTCATGAATAACTGTCTCGCATGTGAGTATGCAATCATCATTGCATTTAGCAATCATCATTGGATTATATTAATAAATGAATCAAGAAATCATCATTTTATTTATTTTTTTAGTCTGTGTCATTCAAAGATTAGAATTTATGTTATTTAATAGTGTTCCAAACATGAAACGTATATTTCAAACTTAACTTTATCTAGTAAAACACTTCCTAAGTAAATGTACCTTTTTTCCCCTTTTTTGGCAAAGTATAATTCCTCTCATTGCTTGGTCCTTAAAGGTTCTCAGTTTAATTATTACTAGGAGGAACCAGAATCCTACAATAATTGATCACCAAAAAATCACATTATGCAAAGAAGTTACTTTTTCATGCAGAAGAGGAAAATTGCACGTCATGTTTGGGCACACTCACAACTTTTTCCTCTTCGGCATGAAAAAGTAACTTCTTTGCATGATGTGATTTTTTTTTTTTGACGTGAAGACGTGAATAAGTTTAAAATTGGACTAATTCAGGTCCACGATGGTAAATTAGACAAATATCCACTTTGTTCCAATGCAGGAGCCTGTGAACGGGTATGCATATGCACGTCCTATGCACGAAGCGTTTGACTGTTACCTGCTGTTCTGCTGATCCCGGCTGCTCCTGCTCCAGGTTTGCAGAACCGGGGAAGCAGTGTCGGATGAGCGGCCACGCTGCGCGCGCGCCCCCCGGGCCTGAGTCTCCGAGCCTGAGCGCGCTGAGCACGAGACTCTCCTGCCGCTGTTTCAGCATCTCGAGCTCGCACAAACCCGCCAGAGTCGCCTCCAGTCTCTCCTTATACCGGCTCCTTTCCGCCGCCATCGCGAATGAGAAGGCGCGGTGCATCCTTAAACCGCTCAATTCCATTCTATTGTCTTATTTAGATTTTTGTTTTTAACTAAATACCCCGGGACAACTTGGACGAAAAAAAAACAAACAAACTCCAAAGCTGTGCACTACATCCACTTTCCTACTGTCCCGAGAGCGGCGTTAACATTCTCCCCTCTTACCCCCTGCTCTAAACCCGCAGTCTGAGTCTGCACAGTGATAATCCTCCTCTTCCCAAAACTCCAACTCCATTCTCCATCTCTGCGCGAGCGACGCCTGGACTGGATGGGATTCTTCTGCAGCTGTCAATTGCTCATTAGCATACCACCCATACGCAGCTCTTATTGGTCAGAGTTCTGGCCCGCGTGGTTAATATTCATAAACTAGCCCCGCCTCCGTTCTGAATTCCGCGCTTGGGTTTGGTAGTTGTGTGATTTGACAGCTTCAAAAGAAGAAGAAAAGAAACAAAGCCACATATATTTGGGACCCATCTGGACAATGCAAGCTCTTAAAATCTCACATGACTCAGTTTTTCCTTTCGAAAATGTCTTATTCTTGCTAGAGGGAAATCCAGTTTGATGCTGTCAAGTCTTTAGTGATGTACAGTAGTAACAAAGCTGTAATTCTGAATCTGGATAGTATGTCTATGTCTGATTGAAGCTGTGTAATCGGATTTGACGTTATATCGAAGAACACCATAAATTTGGCGGGCACCGTGACGTAGTGGTTACCACTTTGGCCTTGCACATCGAGGGTTCGATTCCCGCCTTGGGTCTGTGTCCTTGTGCTTGGTGGGTTTCCTCCCAAAGACGTGCTGATCAGGCCAATTAGGGTTTCCAGAAAAAATGCCCATAGTGTGTGTGTGTGTGTGTGTGTGTGTGTGCACTGCAATAGATTGGCACCCTGTCCAGAGTGTACCCTGCCTTGTGCACAAGGTCTCCTGGAATTGGCTCCAGGCCCTGTGTGACCCTGTACAGTATAATGTTAGAAGATGAATGAGTGAAGCCATTACTTTGCTTTTGCTTGTAATTCACTCACTACTACAGTTTAATTACACTTAATACCTGACTACTATCCAGGAAGCCTCACAGACTTGCACCTATTATGCTCTGGAGTCACATGGATCCAGACCAGGAGAAAGTGTGTACGAAAGGTGCGCAAGATGAATGAACATTTTTTTGCAAATTGAAAATGATTTTATTTCTATAACTCAGTTGTTATAATACTATCAGATTAAATAATTTGCGTAATTTGCAGTTTGGTATTCAATCACACGCTTCACATCTCATCCAGAATTCATCCCTTCCCCCTTCACTTCACTTCACTTCACTTCACGTCCCATCCTTTCTAATGCTGAGTCTTCCTGGGATAGGCTCCGGATTCTCTATGAGACTGATCAGGATTAAGCACTTATTTAGGCTAAATGGACATTTTACATTAGGGCCTATCATATCAGGGTAGCTCAAAAGTCTGGATCCATAAGCAAAAACAAAAAAATAAGTAGAAAATAATACAAAATACTTAAATTTGCTTTTCAGTACTTGAGTATACGCTGAATAGAAAAACACTGAACTTTCTAACTTTCAAAACTCATGTTACATGCAGAGAATATTTTCCCATTAGTGCAATAGATGATGGATTACTGTCCTTCTGATCATACTGAAAAAAAAAGATGAGTGGTGCTAGGTCTGGTTCTAGTCAATCTTATATTGTTAATATTAAAGCCATATAGGGTCTGAAATACAAGAAAAATAAATAATTAAAATTAAGCAGAACGCCTATGAATTCAGACCTTTGGACCTCCCTGTATTTGTAGTAAGCCAGCACAGTGTGTAATCACTGCATACATGGATGTTTGGAGAGAAATCTATTGTAAAGACACAGGCACAATGCACATCATATGTGAATCAAACATTATAAAATGTAACAGAAAAGTTCTGGATTCCACACCAGTACAAATAGTACAGCCCTGGGATAAAAGCTTTACACTATATTCTTTAAAAAAAAAAAAATCATTGCTCTGTACAGGAGGTTTAGTTTAAGTTTTAGAAAGTTGTGGTCCAAACTACTTTAGTTCCAAAAAGTGGTTAGCTCAAATAGTCTTGTCAAATATAGTCTTACACTTTAAGCTTTACATACTATACTGATGGGCATGCCTGGTTTCTTATAATAATGCAAGAGCGCCCCCAAGAGGGTAGGGGAAAAAATGTTGTGTGACAAAGTTATCACCAAGAACACAAAAGTAGAAATGTTAAAGAGTCAATAGGACACTGGTGTGTTAGATGGTGAGTGAGTTTATTGTTTTTCCGTATTACATCTTCACTGATTAAAATAGCATGAGATGATGATATTGACCATCAGCACAACACTCTGGATAATGCTGACATTATTGACTCTGCTGTAGAGTCTGTGGAGTTGCTTAGCCGGGAGGCCAGCCCAGCTGACGGCCACCCAGAACATGAAGGTGGACGTGGTAGACAGACTGACCCCCGTCAGGGCCTTCATTCAACACCATCCGGTAACCATTGGGCAATCCAAGCTGCTCAGCACACTTCTTGCCAACAATCATCAAATGTCCTAGAAGCTAGAGAAAGCAAGTGAAATGGAATGGAAAGAGGGTGAGAGAGAGAGAGGGAGGGAGGAAGAGAGAGAGAGAGAGAGAGAGAGAGAGAGAGAAACTTATCAAGATTAGGTTATCACATAACTTAAGTACATGACTTGGTGCCCTATCAACCTGTCTTGGAAAAAAAATGCATGCATAAAATAAATTATTTAACAGAATTCTACTTATAGTGACAAAAGTTCCTTTTAATTATATATAGCGCATATAAATACTCTCTACATAAACAAACTAGTAAAATTAATTTTCTTATTTAATGTTTATTGTAATTAAAGTATTTTATGCAACACATTTACACCGATTAACATTACAACCACCAAACATTGCTCCACAATGGTTCTATCATGGCCAGCATTATTTTTAAAATTTTGTTTTTGAGCATTTTGTGATGCATTGTATTTTCTGTGAGACCGGACAAGACTTGAGCCTTGGGGGCCTATGATCCTGTCACCAGTTTGCTGGTGTATAATTGGTGATCAATGCTGTTCAGTTCATTTGGTGGAGGTGTTGCTGTTATGGTTGATCAGTGTACAGTATAATGAAAGTAGCCTTAGCAAACGTACATTACCAAGATTGTAAAGCTGATACAGATTTATTACGAAAACGGAACTTAACTATAACATCTAAAATTTAACTTTATTATTTTTTTAAATAAATACTTTTTTTAAATACTTTTTTAAAAATAATTTCTTTCCACTGTTATTGCTTTTCTAAGCATGCACAATGTAAGTATCAATGATCTCACTGAGGTGCCGAAAAGCAAAATCTTTGTTTGGGTTGTAATTTCATTCCATCGACAGGGTGCAGATGTGACTAAGACACAGGTCTAAGAGGGCTAGATTGAAAAATAAAGCCTGAATAGATATATGAGTTGCTGCAGCTGTGGTGTAGCAATTAAACTGGATTAATAAGACGACTTGCAGTATTATTTTGTTGGGAAAAAGCCAGATGGCAGAACAGACGAACTAATCCACAAGTCGCTGCACTGCTCAAAGGCATTTGTTAAATGTCATGGAACGCCCACAAGTCACAAGTGTCACCATGTCCTGTAATAATCAGGCCAGCGAATATGTAGTCCGAGAAAAGTTTGTGTCTTCACTGGAAGCCCGGATTCTTTCTTAGTTGGTGAACTGCTTCAAAAGATGACTACGAACATGCATACATTACATACATGCAACCATGTTCTACTTACTGCTGCATCACTGTCCTCAGCTTTTGAGATCTGAGAAATGGGTTTCCTGGGAACTACCAGAAAGTGAGTAGGAGCCTGGGGAGCCACATCATGGAAGGCTATGCACTTGAAACAGAGAGAACAGAATAGTTTAATGAATGCACTACACTTTTACTTACAAAACATTAAACCAGCATTTCACCAAATGCTATTCTTAAGTTTTCTGAATCACTGTTCAGCTGATTAGATCGGACTTCATACAGATTTTACAGGAAATGGCGCGTCAGGAAGGGCTTGGATTTGACTGTCTCAAATCTTTTGTGTGCCTTAATGCAAAGCATCTTTACTGCTTTACATGTCCCCACTCCCCAGTATGTAAATGAGTATTTTGGTATGATGTGTTCGCTGATGGCTGATTTATGCCACTTTGACTGAAAACAGCTGAAGTTCTGGCAGTCTCAATTTGTCTGTGAGCATACCCGTTGCAATGATGTTTGTCCAAAAAAACAACGAAAAAGAGGACAAAAGATGATGGCATGAAGCTCGCGAGATGACTAGAATATGTTAGTAGCCATGGTGAACAAAACAAAACATGCTAAGGGTCAAAAAATTGGCCCTATAAAATGTCTACTTGGACCTAATGTGTTCTTTAAAAGTAAAGTTCATGAGCAGAACTATTAGACAAAATGTATTGTACACACTTAAATATTAAAAGAGAAATCAAGCTGTACTAAGTGGTGAGTGGAACTGATTTTTACAGTTAAAGAGCTTACTGGTGGTTTGGAAATGAAGTACTGCTTCAAATATTTTTTAACAACCTATTCTAATGTAAAATACTACAAGGTACACAACTGGAAACATGTCGGGATTAAATATAAACTTTGATGGCAGGACTGTTCTGTTGCAACAAAAGTGTATCAGGTCAAATTGTGTAATCTTCTAACAAAAAAGTGATACAAAGGTCTTCACTTTACTTTCCAAACTCTTACAGCCAGGTTTGTTTCAGGCAGTTCCGTTCTGAGCTAACCATCCGCGCTAAGAAAAGCTGAACTTCTTGTTTCAAAGCTTATTAACGTTCAGAACACCTTTGGGATAGTCTGGATTGTTAACTCATCACCAAACATCACTGATGCACAGCAAACAGCTCCATGCGAATGCTCATGGCTCTGGAATGGGTACCTGTGAATGTGATGGTCAGGTGTCTACATACTTTTGACCATATAGTGGATACAAGAAAACCTGGGTCATTCTGGTTTCATTTTGTTTAACTTATGACATTAGTTACTAAATGATTTACTAAATAACTAAAGCATATTTTACATACAGCAATCTTTAATATGAATGATATTAATGAATGAATTAATTAATGTCATGCATATTAAAGATTGCTGTATGTAAAACGCTTTAATACTTTAAAATAACTTGCATTCACAGACACGTTAGGGGTAAGTGAGTTACTAAGGTTTTTGACTTTGAAAATGTAAGAGTTCAGAGAAAAGTTCAGTTTTTCAGTATGTTACCAAATTAGTATTAATAATAATAATAATAATAATAATGATAAAGGTGCTCCCTTCTATATGTGTTGTCTACACTCAGCACAGTCAAGACTGTTTTTTATTGTTATTTATATTAAAAATATAAAGTATATAAAAAAACGATGTAAATGACCAAAGAGCATTATTGTAAATTTATGTTGAAAAACTCTTTATTTAAACTCTTGTCACTTTCAGCTTTCGCAGATGTTTAATATAAATCTAGTATTTAAATCATTTTTAAGATTTAAGTTTAAAAAATGTTTTGAGGAAGAAAAAATTTGGGTTTGTTTTGGATTTTGAACACATTTTTAAAAAAGGATATTTTATAAAAATGGTATATTAATAAAAAAAGTCTTTCGGCTGTTCCTGTCGAGGGATCGCCACAGCTGACCATCCGATCCGCACACAACTTGGCACAGGTTTTCACCCGGACGCCCTTTCTGACGCAGCCCTCCCCCATTTTATCTGGGGTTGGGACAGGCACTGCATGCAGTGGCTGGGAATTGAACCCGGGCCACAGGCACGATACCTACCACTGAGCCACCAATACACTTTTTAAAGGATATTTTCTAAAATAATTAAATTGACAATAATAATAATAATATCAATTAATTTATTAGTTTAAATATTTTAGAAAAATGGGTTAAGCAGTACACAAAAATGTATGACGTAATAATACACATTACACAGGAATGTATGATTTAATAGTAAATAACAATAATAGGGTTATGCTGCAGTATCAATGTTTTACTATGGACAATCTATTTACTTTGAAATATTTAATCTTTATATATTTTGACAGTGATGATGCATGGGTCATGAAGTGTAAAGTAAAACAGGAAGCTGGACGTGTGTGTACATGATTAATGCACTATGGGGTTATGGAGTGTATGTCACTCGGTATTATTGCAGCTAACAGTTTCAGTTTCAGAATCACGATCAGGATCAGATTCACTAAAACTAAATATGACTTGCGCAGCACAACCTGGCTAACATGCAGTTTGGGAGAAATCTGTTGCAAGCCTACCGCACACCACGAGTTTATCTTTAAATCTTTTTAATGTGTTCATGCAGCTTACTGTCTACCCTCACGTGCACGCGCTCTGCTCGTGCACGCTAACTAGCAACTAACACGAGCTAGCAACAGCTAATCCAAATAAACACACACCTGGTCATCTTCGTGTATTATTTTAGCAGGAATCTCCTTACGAATGATTTTGCCGAAGATCGTGTCACCCCCGGGTTTTGCAGTTTGCGCCTTGGCCACCTCGTCCGCCATAGCGCTGAGTGTAGCAGAGCTGTACCGACCGGAACCCCGCTCTGTGTGGTTGATGCAACCGCTCTGTCTGTAGCTGATCTCCAAACAGTTTCCACTAGAGGGGAAGCGCTGGTGATTCGGCTGCAGTGCCGCGAGCGTATGACGCAACATCCGGTGGAGATGACTTGAAGATCAATAAAAAGCTCTGCGATGAAAAGAGCAATCACAGTCCTGCTTGTCTTGTTTTTTTGTTTTGTTTAAGATTGACAATACAGTATTTGTATTAACACCCTATGGGGTTAAGTGGAATGGTTATTTTTATCACAATGCAACAAAGGGTTAATGTTTACTTTGCATTCAACAATCTCAATGTCTCTATACAAACAGGTTCATCTAATAGCTTTATTAATAATTTTCTCTTTCCTGTAATGCCTTTGTGCTTTCTCTTAGAGTCGAAAAGGACAAAAAGAATGCAGCATTGATAACTTTATCATAATATATATCACCGATCAACCATAACATTATGACACCTGGTAAATATTGAGTAGGTTCCCCCTTTTGTCACCAAAACAGTAATGACTTGTGTGTGCCGACATCTTTCAGTGGAAACCAACATATTAACCTTTTCAGCCCTTATACTGAATCAGAGTACAGCCTTCACTCTCCATGTACATCAGTGACCTTGGCCGACCCATGACCTTTTTGCTGGTTCACCGGTTTAAATTGCTTGCACCGCTTTGTGTCTGTTCTCACCACTGCAGACCAGGAACATCCCACAAGACCTGCAGTTTTGGAGTTGCTCTGACCCAGTCCTCTAGCCATCACACTTTGGCTCTTGCCAAAGTCACTCAAATCCATATGCTTGCCCATTTTTTTCTGCATCCCACATGTCAACTTCAGAGACAAAATCAACTTTCTGCCTAATATACCCACTCTATCTGTATCTGTAGCTACTGTGAGTGAGATTGTAACAGCTAGAGGACTGGGTCGTGTTTGTGTTTGCAGGAGCATCAGATTTTTGTCATAATATGATAAAACAGGAGTCAACATCATCATACTGTGAGCGCGTCACAGAAATTCCTCACCGAATGTAACGATATATAATATCGTATCGGCAGAAAGTCAACCGCACTCTTCACTTGTGGGTAATGGTAGCATGCAAGCGTCAGGACTTACACGAGGGTGGAGCCACGGGTGAACCTGTACTTCTAAAAAATTTTTTTTAAAAAGCAACAGTTTTCTTCTCCTCTTATACCAGAGAGATTCGTCATACTTACCTTTCGCTCCCTCACCAACCTTTGTTTTCCTCTTTCTTGATGTTTGTTAAATACATAATGCTGTATATATGTTTTTAATACATGTTTTTAAAACCATAAAATCCAAATGTCTTTATGGCACAAATAATGTTTTACCAATTATCGCCTCATGTAGCCAACCAACAAGAAGGGTAAATGCAATGTTCTGTGTATGTATATTAGTACATACTTTACCTTTGTTTAGAATTAAATAAAAAATTAAGCATTATAGTGCACTGGAAACTAAAAAGTAAAATGTCATACTGGTACGAACTAATATAACAATCAATATGTTCAAATTATTCAATTTAATTGTTAACCAACAATTTATTCATTTGTTTAAAATTCCATTGGGATAAATGATAATGAAATAGATTTGAAAATAAAAGGGCTATGAGAATACCACTAGGATCATTGTGCTAAGGACCATATTAAAATTATATATTTAAATGTCCAATAAATTTGAAACTATAAGTACTTTTATGTAATTCTGCTTAAAGCCAGTAAACAGAGAGCCTCATATTCTAACTAATTCTTCACTTTTTTTCACATTTCACATTTATTTTATCCATGATTTTTAATATACAACCGTAAAATGCAGTTTGCAGAAGCATGTAGATTGTCCCTAATGGTCTCACTACACACTTTACTTTTTCAGATAATTTTTCCCCCCCTCAGTTTTTAATCTTTAAAAATACTAGTTAGACTTAATAGTGTCTAAACCGATGTATTAAAGAATGTAGTGAGCATAATCTGTCGACCTCTTCTGGCTCAGAAGCCATTAAATTTTGAAAAAGTAAATAATTGAACTCTTACTAAACTGAAAAAAAAATGAAAGTGTGAAGTAAAAGCTTTAATGGATGCTGTGCATGGTGGTAAAAGTATGCTTTAGGAGCTATTGAATTTAAAGTCATTAAAAAGTTTTGGCTGAATTAAAGATCATCTACAGTAGTTTAAAACTTGATAGCGCTCTCTCTCTTTCTCTCACTCCCCCTTCCTCTATACTGCTTATCCTAAGCCTGGAGCCTATCCCAGGGGAGTAGGGGCATATGAAGGGTACATCCTGAATGGGGTGCCAATCCACCACAGTACACACACACACTCACTCACACACTATGAAGAATTTGGAAAAACCAATTTGTCATTTTCAAAATGATTATTTTAAATATAGAAATGGATATTTAGATTTACTCAGATTAAAACACTCCTAAGCACTTTCCATTGCAGAATATGGGACTGGTGGAAAACTAATTGTGTTTTGATGAATTGTGAGTGCAAGTGGAGGAACAAAATGAAAGTCAAATGTTTTCTTCACACCCAACCACTAAACCAACAAACGATTTAAAATACTCTTTAAAAGATTAACACAGGAATCTTATATTAAAAAACAACAACTACAAAACCAACAGAACTAATATAATGAACTCACTTCTATAAGGCTTATCCTGTACAGGGTCGCAGGGGGTTCTGGAGCCTATCCCAGTAGACTTTGGGCACAAGGCAGGGTATACACACACACACACACACTATGGGCAATTTGGGAACGCCAATTAACCTAATCTGCATGTTTTTGGACTTTGGAAGAAAGCCTGATTACTTGGAGGAAACTCACCAAGCACGGGGAAAACATGCAAACCCCACACATACAGACCCCGGAATCGAATCCCGACCCTGGAGGGATCACTGTAGCAATACTAGTTAGAAGTCACATGTGGAACGCAGTCATAGATATCTTTAGAGTAGATAGAACGTTCCCATGCCATTGCATTAACGCTGGTGGGTGAGCACTCTGGTGCCATATTAAGTAATGTCACTTTTACTGCATGTGAAGCCATGCCTAATGTGTACAGTAGGTATCAAAATCATTGTTAGACTATCAACTGCTGGCGTCATAACAGACATAAGAAAGGCATTACAGTTCATTACATTCGATTTCGGACCAGTAAGTAGCTGCCTTTTCAGCTTATACAACGCAAGTTATTTTATTTTATTATTTTTTTCACATTTCAGATTCCTGGAAAACATTTCCAGGAATACAGACAGATTGAGTGAGAAAACGCAGACAGGAAAAATACTTTGCAGTGCTTTGCAGCTGTCATTTTGTTCCTAGATTTTAAGGTTCAAGACAGTTTTAAAAATCCTCTTTACATTACTATTTTAGTTTGAATTTACCACTCTCGTGATATTAATTGTAGCCTAAAAAGTTCAGTTCAGAACCACATCAGTTTTAAAAACAGCAGCTGAATGTGCAGCTATGCGAGAGTTTTACAGTATATTCTGGGGGAAGCATTAACTGGTGGGGGATTAGAGGGGGGGGGGTAGTGTTGTGCTCATTCAGCAACAGTTGGGTTCCAGTTCATCCCAAATGTGTTCAGTTGGGTTGAGGTCAGGATCTGTGCATCACACACCAGTTGTTGCACTATAACATTAGTAAACCATGTGTTCACAGAGCTCACTTTGTGTGCAGGGGTTTTGTCATGCTAGAACAGGTTTGAGCCTCTTAGTTCCAGTGGAGGGAAACCATAATCCTAGAGCATACAATTACTTTCTATACAATTGTGTTCTTCCAACTTTGTGGCAGCGGTGAAAATGAAAGTGCATTTATGCATTAAGTATACAACTACTGTAGCAAGCGCCCAAAGGGGTAAAGTAGTCATTAGATATGTTGTCCTTGCCTTTTTGTATGAGATTGGTCACTCCAGTGTCTAGGGTTGCCAGGTCACTAAAGAGATCCAAAGGTCATTTTTTCCCCTTTAAAATGTATTACTATGTGAATCACCAAACTCTAGTTTCCAAAATGCAGAAAACCAGTCTCTCTATAGAACTCCAAAGTGTTCAAAATTAAATAAATAAATAGGACATGATGAAATAAATAACTCTATGAATAAATAAGACACA
>JAOVVA010000009.1:4447402-4472893 GCA_028565275.1 Leiocassis micropogon | reverse complement strand
GATCTTTGAGTTTAGCTCATGAAAAATGGGAGCAAAAATAAAAGTGTTGCGTTTATATTTTTGTTCAGTGTATATAAATATACAGTACTATGCTGTACTCAAATGTATTTATCTAGGCCAACAGTATGGCTAATGGCACAAAAAATCTCATTAAGATTCCATTTACCAAAATGTATTTTTCAACTCAAAATTATTTAAAAAATGTAAACATATACTTTAAATTGGAATGTAATAAATTCCAGCTTGTGTTATTACATATATTACCATATTTTTGTTTATAATTTTTTTTATGCAATTAATTGTGGAGCGGCAGCTCAGGGGCATAATGGTTAGCACCGTGGCCTCGCACCTGCAGGGTCAAGGGTTTGATTGCTGCCTTGGTAGAGTTTGCATGTCCTCTCCATGCTTGGTGGGTTTCCTCTAGGTACTCCGCTTTCCTCCCACAATCCAAAACATGCAGATTAGGATGATTAGCATTCCGCGACCCTGTACAGGATAAGCAGTATGGAAGATATACAGTATATACAGTATATTAGTGTTTAATAATACCTACGTACAGTTTACTGGCTGCTAGCGAACTGCCACAGATGACCAGGAGCACAGCACAGGTTTATGCATTTCAACATTTATTATAAATAATCAACTGAAAGCTTATTTTAGTTGCCATAAAACAAACTTTTATCACAAAGCAAAAATTATAAAAGATGCAATCTGTTCACCACAGCAAAGCTTCAGAAAAACAACAAAAGAAAAAGACTGAATACAGCAAATTTTCGAAAGGCAACCAGTACCTTAAAATAACAATCCTACCTCAACTAGAAAATAAAAGTTACAGAAACTTTAAAAAATACTGCAAAAAATAAAAATTATTTTATTAGTATAAAGAAAATGTTTCTTCTGTCTCCTTTAAAGCACATTCATGGTACTTTCATTAATATTGCCCCATGGAAATATATTAATTTATTAATAATTTATTAATTCATGGTGGTGTTTGTGTCCACTTTAACTTGGAAACAAGAGCACTTCTCATACGGCTTTAACGGCAAGGATAATACTGGACATTCACAGACGGTGGTCATGTGATGAGAAATATGCTCCTGAGTAAATCAGCAGATTTGATGTTTTCAACAGAGAGCACGAAACAAATGGTTTTAACATTTCTCTACATGACCTTTGAAAGACGCCGTGAAATAAATACGTTGTGTACCTTTAACTTCACGCGTTTGCTTAAACGTTAGACGTACAGACTCGCACAATCAGTCTTCTGTGTTCAGATACTGAGGGACTGAGGTAATCTCCAGGGACACTGACAAGACAGCCGGAATGTCAGGAGGAAGTTCTGTTCCTGTACCCTACGCCTAAATGTTTCTCAAGCCACAGTTCGGCTAACTGCATCGCAGACGCGTACATACTCGCCTTGGACCCCAGGCACATTTTGTATTGCTTGGGCTCTAGATTAGTATCGCATTGGACGGGATGATAAACATGCACTAAGCCGGGTTCTTGTGAGCGGAACACTTTTAAATCGGAGTTGATGATCTTGGTGAACAAGTCGACATCCTCCAGCCCCCAGCCTTGTATTGAAGTGTCGAAACCTCCAGCCTGCAGCAGGTCGCTTCTGTATATGCAGGCGATGCCGAAGCCGTAATCTCGCCAGAAGCCAGTTTTTTTGGTGAAAACAAAGCTGCTGTCTTCTGTATGGCTGCCGGCGAAGACTATTTTGGGATTGTACTGGCTGAAGACGACAGGAAAATAGGCCTGTCTCCCTTCAATGGTGTTATCTCTACAGCGCTGAAGTGCATCAGTACTGAAGACCAGATCCACGTCGCAGAAAAATAGCAGGGAGCTATTGTTAAGGCCAGAGGCGCCCATTTCTAACGCGAGACCCCTAGAAAACTCTCCCGTCATTGGTATCACAGACAGATCTGCTTTGGGATATTTATTATGATAGTCCTTAATCAAGTCCAAATGCTTCTCTTTGTCCTGGTTGCTATCATTATCCACCAAGATGATTACTAGTTTGATATTCTGGTTAGAAATAAGGCAGACCTTCTCAAAGTTGTCCATGAAGCGCACAAACGTATCGTAGCGACCAGTAAGCGGGACGAGTATGTGCAGCTTCTTTTGACCTTGCTCTCTCATCTCCCTGTTAGACTCTGAAAACTGAAAAGGGTAAAAGATTTTGAGTGAATTCGAAAGAAGTGAAAACGACTGAAAGTCACTATTGATCGCCTCCACTAGTTCGGCTACATCTAGCTGCTCGGGTTCATTAAAATAAGGCCTACTGAAGGACTGCTGCAGGTAGACATGTCTCCGGACAGGCACTGTCACTTTGCGTCCTTTGTGCCTCTTATAGAGCAGCATGAGGTCTAGGATGTACTCAGCACCGTGTAAAGGATTCACCCTCTTGTAACCGTACTGGATCTTTTTGAAGTCGATGACACGGCCTCGGACTTTGGAGTTCTCGTTGATCATTTCCATCACCTGGAGCACCGTGTCCTCTAAGGCAGAGCGTAGGACGCTCCCGAGACCCTGTCGAGGCATGTTCTTCTCGCTAGTAGAGTACAGATACCTCCCGTTGAGGAAATCCCACTCGATAACGTCTGCTCGTTCGGTCGGTTGGTAGCGTGCGTAGGAAGGGGGCGCACCTAGCTGCTGGTCCTCCCACTGCACCTCTGTGTTGCTGAGGTGGCTCATGCTCATGGTCTCACGATGCAGCTGGATGGTGTGGTAGCGCAGCTGGGAGATCTGCCGGCTGAGCATGTAGTTGTGCAGCCGGTACTGGTAAGCCGGACGCTTGTTGGGGTGCAGGGTGATGGCGTTGTGGATCTTGCTGCTGTGCAGTTCCTCGATGAAACCCTTCTTATGTTCATAGTTTTCATAGAACAGCTCCTGCATCTGTACAGGGAGGAAAAAAAAAAAAAACACCAATTTTTACTCGGGCAATCTTGTACCTGGGTGATGTAACTTAAAGCAGTTTAAGAGTAAAGGTACAAAAGATGTAACCTCACTGATGCTTTAGATACAGTAGGAATAACTAGAACATATCATGTCTTCGGTATCTGAATGCTCACTTACAAATGTATTTGTTTGCTTGAACAGAGGCTGTGCTACTTTTTTTTTTTTTTCCAATTGAACAGATGGAACAACATCTGCACAAGGTTTGTCTTCCTACCAAGTCTTACAATAGGATTAGAACAGGGATGTAATTGATGAGTTGAGACAGTAGGGGGAGACAGATACACATGACAGGTGTGATAAACGACTGCATCAACATGCACATTGTCAGTTTTATTTGGACATGAAGCATCATCGGTTCATCGTCTATACTGCTTTATCATATACAGTATACAGGGGGCCTAGAGGCTATCCCAAGGAGACAGAGCGGGGTGGACAGGGTGTCAATCCATCACAGGGCACGCACACATACACATACTCATGCTCATTCACACACTACGAGCAATTTGGGAATGGCAATTAAACTAATCTGCAAATCATGAGGCATAAAACATCAAATTATACGGAATATGGACGGTATACATGATAATGTTATGGCATTTCTATCACTTCCGCAAAATTATGCATGTATTAACTGATCGGAATGTAGATTCTAAACTGCACACACACACACGCACACCAGGCTTGAATCTTTACCCATGATATATTTAATACAATAGAGCACATGTCAATCTTGCTTTAATGTAAAAACTCCCTAAGTCTAATGTTATAATGGTTTTATAATCACTGCCATGTGTCTGTTTAGGAAACCTGCAAAATAAACAGAACGTCTTGGCCACTTTTCAAGTAGGTACTGAGGAACGTCTTTATTCTCTTCAGAAACTCTCTTCAGCTTGTCCTGTTATCGAGAAATTGCAAAGCACTTCGTACTGAAGATTTTCCTGTGCAGCAAAGCTTAAAATTACCTCTGACTTTTACTAAGCTTCGACACTGGAGACTCCTTCCAAACATCCTAAATAAAGCTCTACGCGAAAGATTTTTGACCTTGTCAGCAGCTTACGCACAGAATATTAATCCCATTTTGTCTCATCAAAATTAGAATTCAATAATGCTGTGAGGTGATCATGTAATTTTATGTTTCAACAGAACATATAAATGAGTTAAGGTGAAATCGAATTCTCTAATAGCTCTCAGGACATAATAATAATAAACTGCATAATAATTTATATTGAGTTAAAAGTCACATTATTGGAGTACATTAATCTTTGCATGTGAATATGAGTGTAAATGTGTGTAAAAAATATATGGTTTAAAGCAATTGAGGAGCCAGGAGTTAGAAACTAGACTATAATAGCATCACTACATGATCTGTACGGTTATGACATGCTGATGCGGTTTAAGTTCAGACAGTAGTAGGAGCGCTGATGCTGCGATCCATTAGGAAAAGATTTACCATCAACTAATCCCGTTATATTAATGATCTAGGCATAAAATAACTTTATGGCAGTTTTATTGTAAGTGATTAAATACAGATACCACTAATGGGGGGCGATTACATTTTATCTCATAAAAAAGGTCCACATTTCTTTATCCCCTCCTGCACTAAACCTGCAAGTATTTCACCAAGTCAGCTCGATATGAAATGTAATTGGGCAGTAGAATATAATTAAACAAATGAATACCGTTAAATGTTGTTAACAGCTTTGTCTTTTCATCAAAAAAAAAGAAGAAAAAAAAATGCAGTTTGACATAATCAAACCACTGGCTACGAAATATTTTCAGCTATTACCCACAGGAAAATGATCTAAAGCACTTTACTGCACACCAAACAAACCTACTATAGTTTTTACTATGTTTTTTTCTTGTCTTTTGGGTGAAGCTATAAACGCAGCTTACTAATAATAATGATAAAAAAAAAAAAAGATGGATCTTTGAAAGCAGAGCATGTTCTACTCAATCACTGGGAATTGAAGGTGTCACAGCAGCATGATAGTGAGAAGAAGATAATGTCAAGTGTGCACAAACAACAGAAAAGCAATCAAACTGAAACCATACATCAAAAATGGAAGGAAGTTATGACACCACAACCAGCAGGCAATTGTAACATAGCTGTGTAGTAAAAAAGAAAGAAAAGAAAAAAAAGAAATAAAGAGGAAAAAAAGAAAAAACATGCTACTATGTGGGATTTTAGCGTGTTTGACGATGGTGTCTTTAAGTCACTTTTTGCAGAGAAGGAAGCTCATGTTTAGGACATTCCTCGGCTGCAGCATAATTCCTCCGTTTTTTCACACCAACGTTCCAGACATTAGCAAGCACATTTTCTCTGCTCGATTCCTCCACTTATCTGCAAAGTACTGCTCCACTTTAGCCTGCCAGATGAACTGAATACAGCTTAATCTTTAATTAAGTATGACCCAGAGCAATCTGAATGACTATTGACGCAAGAATTAAAACAAAAGTGGCTGAACAATAGTAAAATGACCTTCATGCAAGTCAACAGAATTTTAATGTAGACACAAGAACACATCGGCACTATTGACAGCTACAGTAGACGCGCTTTACGGTACTCGGATTCGACACGCATGTTCTCTGCATATCAAAATCCAAACCACCGCCTCTGTAGCCATTTGCGTACAGTACGAGCATTGTGAGAAATTCTCAGAACGAATCACGAGAAAACTTTCAGCAACTGCTGTTGGATGAACCTGACTGTATAAATCATGATGGCATTATTGAGACAGGCCTTCTGTTAGTCTAGTCTTTCCAGCCAATTCTCAACAAATAACACTAGCAAACACAATTATACATTTCTAACATTAAGTACTGAATCCATGATTGTATGCATAAAATTACAGATGCACAATTTCCCTTTAGGACATGTTTTACAAGCCTAATATGTTTTTTTATTGTCATTATTGTCATGTTTTTTTTATATGTCATTTATCAGTGCATTAAAATCATTAAAAACAAAATACAAAATGCTATTATTTATGATGATTTAATTTTATAAGGGCAAAAAAAGCTGTTCAAACCTGCCTGGCCCTACTTGGGTGATGCAGCAAGACAATGATCCGAAACACACCAGCAAGTCCACCTCTGAATCGCTCGAATAAAACATAATTAAGGTTTTGGAGTGGCCTAGTCAAAATCCAGAATTAAATCCAATTGAGATGACCTTAAACAGGCCGTTCATGCTCGAAAACCCTCTAATGCGGCTGAACGAAAACAATTCTGCAAAGAAGAGTGGGCCAAAATTCCTCCACAGCAATAGCATTGCCAATTATCACAGAGGCTTTATTGCAGTTGTTGCCACCAAGGGTGGTACAACCAGTTATTAGGTTTAGGGGAAATTACTTTTTTTACAATACAGTCAGGCCGGTTTGGGCAGCTCGGGTTCACTCATCGTCTATACCGCTTTATTGTGTATACACGGTTGCGTGGGGGCCTGGAGCCTATCCTGGGAGACTTGGGGCACAAGGCGGGGTAATCCATGGACATGGTGCCAATTCACCACAGGGTACACTCACATACAATCACACATGGGATATTTAGAGGAAACCGAGTACCCGGAAGAAACCGACAAAAAACATGCAAACTCCATGCACACAGACCCGGGGGGGATGGGGGGGTGGGTTGGGGTTATCGAACCTGGAACCTGGAGGTGCGTCAGTGCTGATTGTGTAATATTAAAATTCGTTTGATGATCTAAATCATTTAAGTATGATGCATATGCAAACACTTTTTCACAGCACTCTATTCTTTACTCTAACTCTATAGTTTTCCAAAGGAAGCCGCGTTTCCTGATAGAGTCAGGGACATTCTTTGATATTGCTAACTCGCTGATATTATGTATTGGCCCTTAGAAACTGAAGTCTAAGAAGTAAGTTCAAGGCTAGCGTATTTCATAAAGCATGATAAACCGTGCTGCGCAGCCCACTGACCTTCATGAAAGAAAGGAAAGAAATAACATTCAAAAGATGATGATAACCATGTCCTGGCACTTACACTCTTTTTTTTTTTGCATTTTCTAGCTAATTATTTATTTGTAAAGCAATGTAGCAGACTGGGAAATCAGCATGGTGTCCTGAAAGCTGCCATGCAGATTACCTCTCAATCACTAATTCAATTTAGCAAATAAATTATTGTAATCAGGTGTGTTGGCGCACGCTAAATACATAAACACCGGCACATCTGGGGTTTGACAAACCTGTGAAACAATTCCATGAGTATCTATATGCTGTCAGTGTACATTGTACTGCACTTCTGAACTATTTATGATTTATATTGTCCAAAAATATTTGGACAGCGACAGTGATGCTACCTTGATGACTAATAATGCTGCTATATGACATATATATCCTGGACAAAGCAATAAGGGAGTCATGTACTTTTGAATATTGTCTATTATTCCTTCAAGGGTGGGAGTCAAAAATAATCTGTACTCCAGTTATATTAAAACTTCTTTTGGCTGCATTGTCTTATCAGCGCTTTCCGTTCAAGGCTACTGTCTCCGCAGTCAGTGCTGTGCAGGTGTGAACGTGTTAGATCAGTTCATTTGTAACTGCAGTGCTAGCAAAAATGAATGCGCTACGTGATTAGCATGAAAGAAGAGCAGCATGAAGTGATTAGTTCTTTGGGGGAGTACCTGGTGCCATTATTTACCGAAGCCTTTGTGTGCAGTGTGGAGAAAGTGTTTGGGTATCTGCAAACAAAATGTGGACCGATACTTTAAGGAAGGTGAAAGTTTCTTAAAGAGAATTATTACTGGTGACGAGACATGGCTTCATCACTACCAGCCTGAGATTAAACGGAGGATGGAATGGAAACGACCTCAATCGCCGGCCAAGAACAAATTCTAAATTCAACCATCAGCTGAGAAATTGATGCCCATCCACACACTTCTAAACTCTGCAAAAACTTCATTCTGAGGTGTTAAAACGTCCTCCCTATAGTCCGGCTCTTGCTCCTGTTTGTACTGAAACAAGTGCTACGGGGACGACGACTCACTCCTGATGAAGAAGTGAAGACAGCGGTGCATTCGTGACTTGCAGCTTAGCCTAAGACATTTTCTAACGAAGGAATATGAAAGCTTGTTAACAGACGGACAAAGTGCATTGAAAAGCAAGGAGATTATGTCAAAGAATTAGGTACAGTATTTATCTTTTCTAAAAGTTCATGAAAATAAATTCTACAGCTGAAGTGTGGATCATTTTTGACTCACCATATTTTTATTCACTGTTGTTTTTATTCTCAATACCATGACTTGATCTTAATCTTATCATTTTTTTGTGTTTTTGCCTGTGTACACCATCACAATAGATTTGAGATGACACAAACAAGACGTGATTGAAGTGTAGACTTATAACTTCAATTCAAGCGATTTTAGGAAATGATTGCGTCCATTGTTCAGGAATATTTTTTTCCCAAAGTTCCTCCATTTTCACAGGCTCAAAAGTAATTTAAATCCATGGAAATTGTCACTGTATAAATATTTATAGAGCTGATTGAATATTGTTATAAGTTCTAAGCATTCATTCTCTCTCTTCCTCTTGAAGTTAATAAGTGTAAACAAAGCCTTAAGGAACAGCTTTCATTCTGACAGTTTATGTGGCGCATCCACAACAATGTAAACTCTATCAAGTAGACTTTACTCAAAGTGCTTGGGGAAATTTGTTCCCTTAAATCCTTTAAGTTTTAAAACTCACTTGCTAAAAGTTGACTGTAATTTTTTCTTGTGTTGAAGACATGCACAACTTTAAATAAAAGGGACCAAGGCTGAGTAGTTACTACATAAAGCCAATGTTGGTTCAACTATAATTTATGTTACAGAAACTCATTATAGCACATTGAAATTCTTTTTACACATTTCCAAGCTTGCAGGGGCAGCCATGATTCAGCATCCCTTCAGCAAAGAGGGTTAAGGGGCTTAGTGGCAGCTCAGCAGTCATCGGGCTTGAACCACAGATTGTATAAAAAAAAGACTATAAAAAAACCTCTGTGACGTCACTCATATGATTTCTGAAGAGCGTTTTTGAAGCTCAAATGTAGGCGCTCTGGTCGCTGCCATCTTGGCAGAACCTGAATCCACCTAAAGCCCGGTTAATCCATAAATGGGCAAAAAAAACAAAAAAACAAAAACGCCTGAAACCTGCCGGTCTAAGACAATTACCACCGACAATTTACTGAGTTTAGCTTTAGCGTAGCTAAAATGCCATGGTGGATAAAGTTAATTTATATGCACCAGCAATGCAGCTGTCACTCAAATTGGCCACACCAATAATTATGCATCATTTTTTTATTAATAAAATATGAATAAATACCATAAATATGATGGATCTGATGAGTTACTGTACAGTACAGACGGCATGCTGGCTTAGTGGTTAATGCTGTTGCCGAGCACCTCATACATAAAAATTCATCCCTTAGTCAGTTGTCATGAATAAGCAATCTAGCAATTGAGGCAGAAACCATTTTTAGTACGAGGCTGTAAACATTTATTTCTGTTATAAAGCAGGGTATTTTAACGTGGGGGTCTATGGGGATTGACTCGCTCTTGAAGCCAGCCCTGAGCGGACATTTAAGGGAATGTGGGAAGGGAAGGGAATTTTTCCGAACCGGATGTTGCCCCTTGGCTTGAAATTCCAACCTTCTGATTAGTAACCCGGAGACTTAACTGTTAGAGCCACCATGCCCTACACATGGTTCTCTTGCTTTTAGCTGTCAATACCTATTTTTAATTGTACTTACTACAAAAGGGGCAACTGTTTGGGGATCGTCCATTAAGCAAGCCTAAACTTCCCAGAGTTAACCAATGAAAGACATAAAACATGTTATGTTTATACTAAAATTTTGTTAGATTACTAATAGACCAATCAGATTCCAGAATACAACATCACTGTGTATAATCATCAACAATGCATCACACAAAAGCACAATATAGGCTCCCCACCCCCCCTTTCTTTTGCTCCGCTATCAGACAGAGATTCCCGAAGAAGCCACAGATGGAGAGTGTTTTGTGTTGCTATGCAACATACAGACTGCAGCTAGCTTGCTGCTCATTGGCTTTACACTGACTCCCACTTTCCTGTTTAAAAGGCATCTTCATCTAATGAGCTTTTATATTTTAAGTCAAGTTTTGTTGTTAAAAAAAAAGAAATCTTACGCTGTGTCCTCTGACAATGGTAAGTCTGCTGTGTCTCAAAGTAAAAAAAAAAAGCAAGAGCTGGAATTTTTGTGGTCAAACAAAGATTAATGGAATGATGCAAACATTGAAATGTATCAGAGCTGTCCGAATCCAATGGAGACTTGTGATTATGCAGAATAACAGAACAAAGCTATGATAGTAAAAACCACCTATAATCCTCTGCTACTCTAACGCACATATCTAATGATACTATCAAGGCAGAAAGTTTTCTCAGTACACTAGAGCCATGACCAGACTGTCTGCTTCATGTCTGAAACTCTAGCCTCCCAGGAACTCCTTTAATGGCCTAAACATATCAGAAAAACTCCTAGCCAAGTTCCTGTAATGTACAAGTGGTGGAATTTCAGGAATGCTTGCATGTGTAGTTCCCACAGACAGATGCATCTCTTCCGCAAGTTATCCGTCAATGTTTAACTACTGTATCAGATGTTCCAGTTGAGTTCATGGGAATGACTGCAGTGGGCTTTGAGCCACTACCTTCTTTATAACCTTTGCAATATTCAAATGTTTTACGGCTTAGATTATCATTACCGTACTGTGTGTGTAAAGTCTTCTATAAATGTCAATCGGTTTTACACCTTCATTCACAAGAAATTTCATGGCAAGTCCTGGTTTGACCTGAACGCCCCTCGTAAATATTAACACTCCTGGAACGCTGTATGCCCAATCATAATACTGGACTGAAACAAACTGTTGTATCAATAGCATTACGGTTTCTCATCCTGTGATCACTGATTGGCGAGAAACTGTTGTAGAGGAAATAAAACACTAAATCATTCTTTTAAAAATTGTAACCAATGCGAACGAGTCAGATGCAAGTGCAGTTATTCTATTTGGCGTAATCTATTTTAGTCACAATACATAAAGGGGATACATAAATCAGATCAAAACCAGAAAGTATGCTAACTAGGAACTTGGATGAGAAATTGGGGAATTATGGAAAGTCACAGTTATACACAGTCACACAATACTAATGCCTCACGTCATCCCCCTGACAGCATTGTTACCGCATCATACAAGAGCTTTGTGTTTTTTACTCTGATTTACTGTTCCCTCCGAAGCAAAATCTATAAATGTCTCCGTGGGATTTGACTATAGATATTTTGAAGGTCATTGCCGTCACTGCAATTTGCTTGATTACGGTCAGGGTTTTAAAGTTGCCTTGAACAGCACTTCTCTCGTAGCTGCTCTGCATCTAAATGATACACAACGGCGTAAACAAATGCCATATTGGATATTATAACATTACTGATTATCAGTTATTCAGGATGTGACACAATTTGCATGAAGAACTGACGGAAAGAAGTGAGAAAAACACAACCTGACGACATGAGGATAGAAATCCTGCAAGCATATGAAGGCTTTAGGCAAAAACACCCACGCAGGAGAACTGCCAAAACACTATTCGTTATTTCTCTATTCATAATTCAAATTAAGACATCGAGACAACCCCTTCTGCATCAGCACAATCATGTTGTCTGGATGACAAATAAGGTTATTGGCAAATGGTAATTATTCTCTTTTAAAGGCCCATCCCATTAGGACGCTGCTCGACTCCGGGCCTTAATGTCTTTATAAGACACAGTGCATCTTATCGGAAGAAGCAATATTGATTAAATGTGTTCCTTTTGTCAGTGAATAATTAAATATAATGTTTTCCTGACTTCTCCTAAATCTATTAAGGAAAGAAGTGAAGCTCACTCCATATGCTGCTCTTTATAGTTCTATAGTAAGAGATCTTTAACGTTCTGTTAAAAGCAGAGTTTCTGTGAAGTGCTGGCTCATGGGTATAGATTATGGTGGGGAAGGACAACATTAATAATGACATGTTTATTATCAAATAAATGCAAGTTGAAAGGCTGTAACACTTGACATATGCTACTGGCTACTATTTAGTGAATGTATTAGAATAACCCCACAATAGGTAGTTGAGAGTCGAGAACAGCCACCCAGCATACCAATTAGCATCATGTTTTGAGTGGTTTTAGATGTCCATTTGTTCAAATGTATTCTACACCGCCTGGGCTGGGTTTCAGGAGGGTCAAATTATTGGCCTGCATCAAGCCAAAAAAAAAAGTGATTTAGAAGAGGGTTAAAAAACTCTCAAGACATTATTTAAATAGCGCGAAAGAAAAAAAGTTTGCAGAAGAAATCACTTAAACACTTAAGGTGAAGCTGCATAGTGAAAAAAACCCACAAAAGTGGACCTTAGAGTTATGTTTAATAGTAAAAGTAAAGGCATTTCCACATAAGTGTTCATAAGTATTTGTTAGTGAGTCTAATCAGAAAAAAAAAAGTTTCATTCATAATGATTAGACATTAGCGCAATGGAAAACAGTCATGTGGTCTGTATTCTAGAGCAATGTGTACGTCAGAGTGAAAAGGGGAAGCACATGAGGCAGTGCACCCATCATGCATTGTGCCCACTGTACAAGATCCTGAAGGCAGAGTTACAGTATGATCTTGGGTCATTTCAATTGATCAGGTCAAGACTCAGCAATGGTATTCGGCAATAAACCGAAGTCAGCGGATGACCTGAAGGTACTGAATTGATGTTATATATATCCCATCAATGGATTTTTTCACATGGGATATTCCAGGACTATAATCAAGTGGAATGAAAGATCAAACAGTGTCGAATGAAATATTAGTAAATGCAACTTTTTGATTTTGGCCAGCCAGTGTAGGTAATATAATTAATCTGTGTTGCCAGGTTTCAGCAAATTGGAAAGTCCAACTACATTTGTAAAAAAGCACATAAGACCTGAAACTCATCTTTCTCTGCTTTTGAGAGGAAAACAAGCTAATTGGGGTGTTCTTACCTTTTTCTAGCTCTGCATACTATAAACACAATTGTGGAATTGTGTCAGATTTAATCTTGAGTATTTGCTAGAAAACAAGATTTTAGAAGCTGTCGAGTTTTATTATGACTGGCAAACGAGTCATTAACTATCCTTTCCACTGCTACACTTAAGCATAGGGAAGTCTGATTTCTGCTCCAATCGACCACTATTAATGCACGAAGAAGTTCCCATCCATTAGATATACTCATACGATGAAATGAAAAACTTAAATCTATCAAAGAGCAGCATTTTAATTATTGTTCCAAAGAGGTAATCAGTCGTTCAGTTGAATCAAAAACAGGTTGAGGACTTGATGAAGCTGAGTGGCTGATATAAACAGACAAGCCTCCAATGTTCCTAAGTGAAATGCATTATGGTTGTCAGGTCTGCCCTGGGCATTCGGTTCACAGCATGTCACATCCATTTTCTTCGGGATAATAGAGCACTTGGAGGAAGCCACAGAGTTTCTAAACTTTCTGAATATTTCTGCTGGGCTCCAGACTGCAAAATAGAAAAATTGCAAAAAAAAAAAAAAAACAACAACAAAAATACACTAATTAATTTATCACACCATTACCCAGCGTTTACTGGAGCATCCTTTTGTGTATGGGTATTAGGATGGATTTAAATCTGAGAATCAGTAATATGGGGGATGAATTAACAGCTTTTTATTGTGGATGTGCCTGCCTGTGCAAAGCAGTGGGACCTGAGCGTATTCATGTGAAGAAGAGGGATTAATTTCCACAGGAAGGCCTTTGAAGGCTCAGCCTGTGGGGAGGATCACTGAGCGCTGCGTGGTTTCAGCTTGATGAGTATTCAGAATGAATTGACTTCACATACTATTTCTCAAGCTCCTTTTTAAGGCAGCGGCACTCTGGATGGATCATTCACAGACGGGCTTTGAGGCGAGATAACAGAAGAGTATTCGGCGTAGCACAAAACGTATGCGTGCCCGCTCCGCTTCCACATTACGCGCTGTGTGAGAGCAGAAGGCTTAAATTGCACAGCGCAAAGCCTCAGACAAGTAAACTCATCAAAAAGTGCTGCTTAGTCTAAGTTGCGGTATATGCGGCGGACAGGAAAGAGCATGGCAATAAAATCACAGCTCTCTCTCTCTCTCTCTCTATATATATATATATATATATATATATAAAACATGTTTCACTGTTTATTATGCTTTTATTGAAGGATAAATTTAAAGGTGAATGTAAACGTTTAAAAATAATCTCAGTGTTAGACTATTATACCAGGCCATTAGCGTAATTCTTCCCACTGCATATTGATTTCTGCAAAGACTCATGCCACCACACATTAGTCCTTCAAGTGTGGTTAATGTGCAATTAGTGGAAAAAGAGAATAAGGCATGAAAATGGCACAATAGTATTATTTATATTTATCGGCTGTACATCAGACTATTAACGCAAGTGATGAAACAGTAAAATAAACTGCTGCATACTCGAATGAAAATGAAACCCTTATTTTTTTACAGTATTTCACATTGTGTATCACAAAATGTTTTTTTTTTCTCTCTTTTTCAAAAGATTTAACTTTTAAGGTTATTATGTGTTCATGGGTTATCATTTGATTCACCCTTATGAATCACCTAACATGAGCAGTAAAAAACAAGGCAATCAAAACTGGCTTCTTTAGATGAGTCTAGTTCAATTTATTAGATTAATAGGATTTATATAAACATCTTTATTCATCCACCTTCTATACCGCTCATTCTGCACAGGGTCGCCTGAAGACTATCCCAGGAGACTTTGGGCAGGATACACTGTGGACAAGCTGCCAATCCTCTACAGGGCATACAGTACACACATACACACACTATGGGCAATTTGGGAACAACAATTAACCAAAGTTGCATCTTTGGACTGTGTCCAAACATGTCTTTTTGGACATCATGTCTTTGGACTGTGAGATGAAACCTGAGTACCAGGAGGAAGCCCACCAAGCATGGGGAGAAGAACACGCAAACTTCTACCCACACACACCCGAGGCAGGAATCGAACCCTCGAGCTTGGAGGTGCGAGGCCACTTTGCTACCACTACACCACCGATTTATATTAACAATTTATCTTAAAATTGCAGATCAGAGCTCAATATTAAAATTGTCAAAAAAAAAAAAAGACCTTCGTTTCTGGAATATAGGAAAAAAATGACCAATTGTAAAGAAATCCCTTTCTCTTGGAGCGATAAAAATATCTGGATTAACCCCATACCCTAGGTCCCAAGTGGGGAAAATCTAATTGGCTTGTTTAAACCCTGGCCAATACAAACATTTTAAAAAAGGAAATAGATTGTTTAATGGTCTTTTGTTCGTGCATGCACACTATAGATCCGTCTGAATGTCTAAAAATGACTAAAGAGTATATGTTGCGTAATAGGCCCCCTTTACGGTTTAGAAAAATACCACAGTTTGTAAGAATAAAACACTGTAAGGTATGAAGAAGGAAAGAAGGGAGGCCAGGGCTGATTGGATGTAGATTCATGCACCCCATCAGTGATGCTCCTGTCAGGTGATTACGCAGACACCCACTAGATTCGATTTTCATTTGGGCCGCTGTCTTTCATCTGAAACATGTCATCAGCAGTGATGACAAGGTTCATCCACAATACAGTTTCAGGTGTAATGAACTTGGATGAGGTGTGTTATTTACTCTGTCATAACTCTTCCTCTAGCTAGACCTAACACACACTCTTCAATCAAAGCACCGATAACACAAAAACACAGATGACTGTAAGGTTAATGTGAAATGACTTGAATGATACGTTTACGGCAATTCTGATTAACATTTTTAATATTCAGACGAAAAATATTTAAACTAACAAACCCAGTAGGATATTAGACTTGAAGAAGTGTTAAAATGTATAAATGCAAAAAATGTATACATTTATAAATGCTTATCTATCTTTAAACACGTGTGTATGATTATTTCGTCATCTATAACACTTCATGATGTTATGTACTTTCCAGCTGTCATAGTTTCATTGTGAAGCCACTGAATGATCCTAGATTTTAGCTCTGCTAATCTAATATGACTATCCAGTTCTGACTGAATCATAGAATCCATCAAAAATCCCATGCCACCAATCTTTAGTGTTATATTGTGGTCAATTAAGAGCCACTAGCCAAGCATAAAGAATGGACTGTGGAACACTGGAAAAGGTCACACGGTCTAGTCCAGATTTACCCTGTGGCAGAGTGAAGGGCACATAAGGATAAGAATAGAGGTGAAGTAATGACATAATGCACCCATCATGCCTGTGGGGGCAGAGTTATGATCTGGGGATGCTTCTGCTAATCAGGTCTAGGTTCAGCACCGTTATGTGCCCCAAAAATTAGATAATCTGACGACCTGAATATACTGAATGACCATCAACTGATTTTTTTTCTTCCCTGATGCGCGGGCATATTCCAAGATAAGGATGCCAGGATTGATCAGGTTCAAACTGTGAAAGAGTGGTTCCCGAACGACACCACGAGACATCATTTTCACATAAGGATTATGTGAAACCCTAGTCCTTAACCCCATTGAAAATCTTCAGGATGTGCTGGAGGAGGCTTGACACAGCAGTCTGACTCTCCCAAGATCGATACAAGATCTTGGAGAGAATCTAATGCAACTCTGAAATACAGTGTGGCAAAAAAGTATTTAGTCAGCCACCAATCGTGCAAGTTCTCCCACTTAAAAAGATGAGAGAGGCCTGGAATTTTCATCATAGGTATACCTCAACTATGAGAGACAAAATATGAAAAAAAAAAAATTGCAGAAAATCACATTGTAGGATTTTAAAAGAATTTATTTGCAAATTATGGTGGAAAATAAGTAGTTGGTCAATAACAAAATTTCATCTCAATACTTTGTTATATACCCTTTGTTGGCAATGACGTCACACGTCAGAGGAGGAAGAGGACTAAATACTATACAAATATTATTTGCCCCACAGTAAATGTTTTGACATTCGATATCGAAGCAAACGTCTGTCCAACAAAAGATTGTTTCTTTTTTTTGGCCGGGCAGTGTATTTTAAATAAACTTTGTTCTGAAATAATATCTGAACCTATGAGATCAGTCCTCAGTAATGTGCTGCCTGTTTATCTTGCTTGTTTACCCAGTGTGCAGGGTTTGGGGGCAGCGTAGGATATATGAGGCATTTATCAGCTTATAAGGCTTTGTTTTTCCATCTCAATGGTTCTTACAGCATTTACAGTATTAAGGAATGTTTCATTAAATATGCATACATATGACATGTTCAGTACTATCTCATTAAAGGTTTAAAAAATTGTGTTAAAACATCTACATCTACATCTAGGCATTTGGTGGACGCCCTTATCCAGAGCAACTTAAATTTTTATTTCATTACACATCTGAGCAGTTGAGAGTTAAGGGCCTTGCTCAAGGGCCCAACAGTGGCAACTTGGTTGTTGTGGGGTTTAAACCTGGGACCGTAGTCCCAGTAGACCCCTGACCACAAAACAAATTGTAGAAAAATGTAAAATTATTCATGGTCATAAAGTAGCACGAGCCAGAAGAGGTCGTTGTGAGAACTCCGTTGACATGAGAACGATGCAGTGATATCCCATGGACAACTCAATCAGAACTCCATCCAATCTATCTGTTCTGCAGCATGCATGTCATTAAGTCATAGAAGTGTTAGTGGACAATGTTAACTGGACAATGTCATTCTTACTGTGTCCTTATTAAGTAAGAATTGTTTATGTACTCACTCACTCATCGTCTATACGGATTTATTCTGTATTTAGGGTCACGGGGGCCCTAGAGTCTATCCCAGGAGGCTTAGGGCACGAAGCAGGGTACACCCTGGAATTGTTTCATTCATGTCCAAAAAAACGAGACAAGTGGGACAGTACCACATCCTTACCGGTTTCTACTACGTTTCTGCCAAGTTGTACAATTCTGACTGCATTCACTCAATTTTTTGTGGACATACGAGGGAGCATAAGTTACTGTAGGTAAGACCTAGCTTTGGTTTCCTGCTTCCTCTTAGTTATCTCAGATGAGCGCTCGAAACATTTTTGTCATTGAAGTTAACTGATTTGTCGGAAGTGAGGAACGATTACCTACATTTTCATTCATATATTTATTTTTACTTGCAGATTTACATTATGTTCCTGTAATCTCTGGCTTTCCTCTATCCTTATCAACTTTCTTTCCTACGCTTTTGTACAGTGTCACCGATGTTAAAGGCAAGAAGGCATCTTTACAACCGATGTCGGGAAGGTTAAACGTTACAATTTGTCTGTAGTGTCCCTTTAAGCAGTTTGAGGTCCACTGCTTAGGGCATTAAAGCGTATCTTAAGAGAGGCCATAATTCAGTGACAAGTGCTGCTTCCTGCCTGTAAAAGCATTTTTCCAGCTTCAGTTCACCTGGGAATAAAGGCGGATATTGGAAAGCATCACTGCCTGAACATTTCCAGCATACATTATTACAACTTTAGAGGCAGTAGGAGATTATGATGGGGCTTATGTGCATCACGAGCACACAGGAGCAAATTCTCAGCTCTTCCATTAAGGTCTAAAAATATAGCATATTTTAAGGGAACTGTCAATTTTCTCAGTAAGGAAAAAAAAAATAAAAACGCCGCTGTATACAGGGGTTCACACGGCTGAGGATGGATGTATTGTTATAGAAAGTGTACTAAAAATCAGGAAAATCTTCCTGAGGTTCAATTTGCTTTAAGCCAACATCTCAGCTGCTGGGTTAAAATCTCTAATGATAAATCACGTCCACAGCAACTGTTTTAAACCCACAGTGCAAATGTATTTTTTATTGGAAGCTTCATAACAAATTCTGTTTTTGTGAAAGAAAAAAGCTTCGTGTTAAAAAAAAAAAAAATCAGAAATTTCATCAGGCACAAAATTGGATTGCTACTTGATTAGAAATCCAGAAGCCAATTGTCTCCTCTTTTGTAATACCACACAGTGGTGAAATGAACAGAAATCACTCATGGAAATAGAATAAGTGTTTTAGACTTATCTTGTGGCAGCAGCCCATGGGATTTTCACACGCAAAAATCTCTAGCGTTTACACAGAATGGTGCAAAAAAAAAAAGTAAAAATCTGTCGGAAGCAGATCAGCTTGCAGAAGGACCTTGTCAAGGTCAAAGGAAATGGCGAGTCAAAGGAAACTAGTGTAACTTGAATAACCACTCTTTACATCCATGATGAGCAGAAAAGGGTTAGAAAAAGTCAGATGAATCTCATAGGCTGATGCAACATGTAGGGGGGCCTGGAGCGAGCCGATTGGCCGAGCTCTCTCAGAGGAGTGTCATAGGAGGAACTCTGCACTCTCAATCGGCTCTAAGCCAATCACGGACGCCTGTGAGCTCACTAAAGCAGAAGGAGCTGATTGGTTGTAGTAGCCTTGATGGGGGAGTGCCCTAATGACATTCGGAATTGGACATGACTAAATTAATGGGAAAATCTGGAAAAAAAAGAGCTTGATAATTTTATTATATTTGGTTTGTTTGTTATATATTATTGGATTGATATGTGTATTTTCAATTGCCAAGATATCATTTTTGCTGTGTAAAATGTAGACATGAGACATTAGGTGCTTTCACATAATAGTCCAATCAGTATAAAAATGCATCGTGTAACCACTTAAGTCTGAGCCGATCTGGCCCAACCGGAATGAATTTCCAATCAGAATAAGTGACATGTAAACCTTTAATAATCCATTCAATAGGTAAATACTGGCCATGTAAACTTCTGGTTGTTCATATTTGCTCATTGGGATAAATATATTGCATGTTTGCTCCATGCGGCAATAAAAAAACATTGCTGAGTTTCCGGGAGGTAAATTTAGCTTCCCGATTTATATTACCGATTAGTTAACTTTATAAGAACACACCAGACTTTTATCCACTAGGTCTCTGGCTGACGAAGGGGCTCTGATTGGCTCACCATCGTGTACGTAGTAAACCAACTAATCCAGTGGTTCTCAATTCTGGTCCTGAAGGAACACCTGACTTTTGTATTTTCTAAAAGTTGATTAGTTAAATCCGATGTGCTGGGAGCTAAAAAAAATTAGACTAAAATGTCCAGGTGGTCCTCCAGGCCTTGAGTTGAGAACCACTGATCTAACCAATCGTAGATGAGACTGAATTTTTATAACCAAATAAATATAACACAGAAGGCTGGTTTCATCAGAAAAGATCACAAGCTTAACCTAACCTCAAAGATGGGAAAAATACTTTGTCTTGTCCTTTTTACAGTATTTCCAGCAGATTAACCATTTCACATGTGCACGTCAAAAAGGGTATATTCTGATTAAATGCTTTGAGCATCTATCTTATCGGATTGGTGTCCATGTGACCTGTTAAGTTTCCAACGCTTCCCAACAGTGGTAACCTAGTAACCCAGTGTAAGGACAATCCTGTATCTGATGATGGAAAGTTCAAAGTACTTCAAAGTCGCTCTGGATAAGAGATTCTCCCAAATCCCTAAACGTGAACGAAAGTTGAACTCTCTAATAAGATTGAAGAAACATTGTCCATGTAAACATAGTTCAGGTGTAAAACAGACACGCTAACCACATCCTGTAGCACAAACATACTCCTCAGGAAAACCACAAAATGTTCATTGTGTAGAGGAAGGTTTTTCGTTTTTGTGTCAGAGCGGATTTCGAGTGATTCAATGCTGTACTTGTTAATGAAGATGTACGTTTTTTGTGTGACTGAATATTAAAAATGTGTGTGTAGATTTTAATCTAGTAATTAAAAACATTCCTGCTGGGTTTATCCATTAAGATCTCAATACCTCTGGTGAATAACATCCACATTTAAATGCCCACCGGCAGAACCCGTGCATATATCCGAGCATATGATACAAAAGAGATGTTTGTTTTTTATTTGTTTTATTAATCTTACAGTGTTCCTATTTCATGCTTGGCCCCTACACTGCAGGGATTAGCAAGAGATCAAATCAGTGCTCTGTGACTGAGCGCACTAATAAAGATAGATGGCAGACTTAATCGACACAAATTATTCCCACTTGAAGGTTCACTACAGTAATGTCCTTCTTTCCAGGGACAGCACGCTACAAGATTAATGTACAGCTATATATCTGACGCTGTTGGAACAGCCTGCGATAATCTGACAAATATTAATGATTCCCAGCACCAGTGGAACCTGGTTTATAAAGCAAGGTGAAAAAAAAACAAAACAATGAAAGTGAACAAGTCAGAAGGTTACAAAGGCTTAAATCTTTCTAACGTTAAGGTTTCAAGGGCACTTCATCATTCATTTCCTTAAGTTGAGTCGTCCATCACGAAGGACCAACCGGCTGATTGATAGATAATTTTTTTTTGCCTGGATTATACAAACACAACATCCGAAATATCTGCAGTATAATTATTTTATCCACCATCACACAATAGACAGTGACTACCGCAAGGTTCAACAATCCAAATAATATTCTAGTCGTTTATTAAGAACACACAGTACGTTTATACTCTATTTATATACATATACGGATGGAGGGAAAAAAAAAAAAGCAATTTTTAGAAGCACTGGGATCCTTGATAATGATGCTGCATTAATAACAGTGAATTTCATTCTGACAGCTGTAATGTTTATATATTACACTAGTGGTATTCATGATGGATGAGAATTATAATGTGCATTAAAAAAGCAAAAGGGAAACGGTATATCATAATAGGAATCAAAAATAAAAAATGATAAACAATCGTTTTAGAACTACTGTACATCATGGTATCAAGTTCACCTTCAAGTTTTGCTTTATTCTGGTCAGTGTCGCAGTGGATTAGGAGGAACTTTAGGTGTGAGTTGGGTACACACCCTTCATCAAACACCAGTCTATTGCAGGAAACCATACACACTTTCACACACTCTTTTTACAACTCTTTTATCTTTTTACAGTCGCCAATCTACCTATGATGTGTTTTTGAGAGACACAAAGAAACCAATGGTTTGAAATAATGACCTCGTTCTGTAAAAAATAGCTCATGAGCTAAAGTTCTACCAACGCCTGTTGAGTGATCTAATCACATCACGGGAAAGGAATTCAGTTTACATACTGTACAGCATGCCAAACTGGGTCATAGCTAAACTTGTACCAACTAGCACTCCGAGATATATTCATTCATAATCTAATGTCAAGCATAAGAATTTAAAGAAAAAAAAAAGAAGAAGAAAAAAAAAAATGAAGCCCGGGCTGAGCTTCTCCAGTACCAAACCATCAAAAAGCTCTGAGTGTCAGACCTGGTCCATTTTGTAGACTGTCAGGTTTGCAAGACGAAAACTGTGATTTTGACCTGTGGTTTGAAAAAAACTCGCATGATATTACAAACCACAGACCTTCAGGCTGTACTGGAACCTGGCAGATGATGTGCTATTAGTACCAGACAGAAGGAAAGAATGATGATCTTACCATTGCTCCATGCCTTTGGTAAATGGGCAGAGGCTGTATAACTGACAAGCACTCTGCTGCTGCTCGACGTCCCAGGAGGATAAGAAAGGTGATGAGTGCACAGAGGAGTAGGCGGTAAAACAGTACAACCGGCACGAAGGCAGCAATGCTTTCACTCATGTTCGTGCATCTTTTAACTATGTTAGTTAAATAACTTTAATACATGGAGTTGTATTCCAGTGGAAATTCCACACTCTGTCACAGAGACTGGCGTGAAAGCTAATAGGCAATTCTTTAAAATAAAAAAAAGTTTAGTACATTAAATAAATCAGGTTATGCATTTAAATGAGAAATATTCAAATAATTAATCGAAGCAATCCTTCTTATTATAATTTAGTGCCTGGATCTTTATCACGCATTTGACTTTCTCCTTTCACCTTCTGAAAGAGTTCTACGTGAGGTCGAATAAAGATTTCAGATATACTGTACATATAATAAAACAGTAAAGTTGGCGTGTCTGTACATTGAATATATTTGCACAAAATTTTTTTTAGGGGGATGTAAGATGAAAAATAGAACACATCAAGATGATTTTTGTTTGTGTAAGATCAAACCACTGAAAGAATTCAATGGGGTTTTCGCGGGTGTATTTGACCGAGCTTGAGGTAACATATAGGCTTTTTTCATCGCAGTTGGCCCACGGTAAGAGAAGATATCCTAATTTGAAATTCAAATGGAAAACGTCCTTATATAATAAAAAATCAACCTTAAAAAATCACTAGTTTACTAGTTTTCAAAAATTTTTTGTTAATTCCAAAATTCAACAGATGGTGCTGTGCGATTAAATTCCACGCGAACGAAGTCGCGGGCACAGCTAGTATACCATAAAAACAATCTCATTCTCACACCCTCTAAATCGCTTATGCTCCCGTTATACTCCGACAAAGACCACAAAGTTCCCACTGCATCCTAAAAATGTTGAAGAACATATTGAGGAACAGGGTCAAAATGTGAATTTGTGAAAAAAATGTGAATTTACCAAGTTCACACTAGTTCCTAGCCACGTCCCTCAATGCATCACTTATGTTGTCACTAATTTCCTCTCCTGCACATGATCACCAGGTCCGATGGAAACAAATCGAGTTATTACTAAGTCAGATCAGATTGCATCACGCTCTTACCAGATGTTTTTCACGCATTAATTACATGGTCACCGCATCCGGCGGACTGGTATCACACAGTGCTTTTCATCATTGAGTGATGGAGTGAGAAATTGGATCCAGTATTTATACTAAATTCTCTGAATGTGACTTAGATGTGCTTATAACCTGCTGTATACATGCCATAAATGTGGTAAGCACCAGAGAAATGTAACATGAACTTATTGTCATCTTCTACTCCATTAATGTACTGTAGCAACAACATCCCAATGCCATGCTTTTAGTTATGGCAGTTTTTGCTCAATGCCATTGTTAATACTCTTATTAAGTTCTTCTTCCATCTTGCTTTGACCACGTTTTCACCAGGGTTTTTTATTTTTGACATGTCTAAAAAAAAGCGGGGCTCATTGTGACAGGGGTTTTATGTTATAGCTTTAATCCACTGGCCTGACGCATTGATATTGCGTACTATACAAACATAATGCACATGCATACTGTAGGTACAGTTGGGGTCGAGCAACATGTGTCTGAGTGTTACTAAATGAATAACTTTTAATAACCTTCATACATCAAAAAAATAATAAGACCTTCACTGCCGCACTTCAATTGGCCATGAAATATACGCAGTGAAATAAAAGTTTTTTTTCCCCATTAATGTGTGAATCTTTTTAACATTTCATGTTTGAACCATCCACTCCGACACATCATCAATTATAGATTTGCACACACATTTTATTTTCATAACCTTCAATCAACGCTGTTACCTGAACACATTCACGCCTATGAAATATTTGCAATACTCCACAATTTCAACTGAAACTTGCATCATCCAAATTTCCTGAAGATAAGAGGGAGAAGAAAATTAGGTTCTCCCTTCTGCTCTATTTCTTTCAATTATGTTGACTGATAAGGTTACTTTAAAATTACATCCCGGTTACTGAAATTATACATTTGGGTAAATTATGGATGGGAGGAAATTACTGATTAAATATATGCATTTGAACACAATTCTAATTAAAAAAAAGAAACAGTATTTAGTGCATAAGTGCAGTACAGAACCCAAGATGTTGCCTGAGACTGGTTAACACATTTTTATACCAGATACAAATGCATGTTATTTTAGAGTCTATGTTGGAAAATGATACATTTTTGATAAAAAGGTCAATTCTACAAGGGTTTCTCACATATTCCATTTCTTTGCACATCTCGGTGTACGCTGCAGATCTCAGCGTGTGTTCCAGCTACCAGTTGTTTACATGGCGAAGTGAAAACTGTTTTGCTTCATGTCTCCTCTCTACCTCAGTCCTGTAACTGCTTGATTAATCTATATATTTAAGTTCTTGTCTGCCTTTGTTCCAGAGTGAAATAAAGTCAATTGCATCGTGTGTTTCTTTCTTGTGTACCTGGTTCACGATGAAGAATCTTCCTCGGATGATGGCGCCCATCTGTGCCTTGACCTTTGATAAGAGACTCTGACAGTGATTCCTAGTGTGCTCTAATTAATAAAGAGCACACTGATCTCATACACTCGGGTCTTGCCTTTTTGCCTCTTTGAACTTCACAGGGTTACGAAAGGTTAATGGTACTGTAATTGTGGAAGAATCAAAAGCCTAGGATGTTGTTCTATACTGTAGCAGTATGATTTACCTTCATTGGAACTAAGAGCCCAAATATGTACCAGCTTGAAGACACCCCTGTGCACAAAGCCAGGTCCACGAAGAGATGGTTTGCCAAAGCTGAAAAACTTGAGTGACCTACACAGAGCCCTGACCTCAACCCCACTTATTACATTTGGTGGGAACTGGAATGGCTGAATGAGCACAAATCCCCACAGTCGCACGCTAAAATATAGTAGACATCTTCCCAGAATGGAGTTAAGTTGCTACGATAGCAAAGAGAGGATTTAATCATCTGGAATGCACACA
>JAOVVA010000009.1:4415764-4441324 GCA_028565275.1 Leiocassis micropogon | reverse complement strand
ACCATCATCACTCAGCGAAGTTTGGCCCATAATCTGTTAACTACTAATACCCCTATCTCACCTACGCGGTTTCGCGATGTGCCTGTAAGTACGGTTCATCATGATTCACCGCGAGTTTTGGCGCTGTAATAATCTTTCCGCGCGTCGGTCCTCGCATAGTCAAAGCGCATAGGTGGGATAGGGATATAACAGCAGAAATAACGGAGGGGGGCGGGTTATCGGAGGCGGGGCTTGTAGGACGACTTTCACACACACACTAAGGGATTGGGAATGACTGCTGTCTGGCTCACGGATTACATAAATTGTCTAAATAACGGACTACATTTTTGAAAAAGTAACTAAATAACTGAGAACTTAAACGGCGGACCTAACACGTTAGATTACTTGTTACATCAAAAAAGTAATCCAAGTACTCTGATGATGAACCTAACACTGATGATGAGTGCATCGCTTCATGGGCATCCCTTCTTACCGACACACCCATCACTCTGGAATAGGCTCAATCTGATGATATCAGATCACATGACCTTTTTTCCATCGCTCCAATCTACATGTTCAATCTTTAGACTCCTTACCAAACTGAAGCCTTTTTCTGGTTCGCCTCATCGACAAGAGTTTTTTTTTTTTTTATGAATACATAGCTGTTTAGTTCAAATCCTATGAATTCCTATCACATAGTGAATGTGAAAATGCTCTTACTAATGATTTCATTCGATTTATTTAACGACAAAACTTCACCAAGCATTTAAGTGATCTCTGGTCACGGACATTCATGATTTTTTTTTAATTTTATTTATCCCATTTCTTTAGCGAAGTTGATGTCCTTCCAGGTTTTTAAGAAGTGTGTTGGAAGGTTCTTTAGCAATTACACTAATTTCAAATCTCGTTAGTTGTTTTCTTCACTTGCCAAGAATTTGACCTCTCTGAAATGGTGACTTTTTGTATGGCCAGGCAGTGTATAACACTGAACTAAGCACTTTATTTGAACAAATTAGAATTGTGCTGCGTCGACGAACCAGAAAAAGGACAAAATTCTTTGTATCAAGGTGAGAGACTCTCGAGCGTGCGTTAGCTTCGGTGCACTGACTGTCACACTTTGCTACTTCAGTTTCTTTGAACAATTATGCCTCCTTTGTGTGCTTTTAAATATGCAGTGTCAGAGCATCATGCAGGTTATAATGCGTTCCAGTTAAGGATTAAAAGAACAGGCTTTAAAAGGTTGATTTAGCATACTGATTGTAATGCTTCTTGGACCTGTACGGAACATTTTGCTTATCTAATAATCTGCATATTATAAAGAATTCTCACAGACATAGCAAAAAAAACAAAAACAGGACGATTTCCTCTTGCATTATCCACACTTTCGGGATACAACAATAAACACAGCTTGACCTTGCTCGATACTTGAAAATCATTTTCTTTGTCTCTAGTTCAGACACTTTTCATTCATCTACACTCACTTCCATAGTATCAAATTCAAATGATGAAATCTCGCAGAGAAGGAAATATTGTAAAAGCATATTTGTATTGGTGGGGGGGGAGTAATGCATTGTGTAGTCTCTACGGCACAGCATCTATACAAAGGATCTCGCAGGTAAAACATACATATATTGATGCTGTAAACATACAGTATGTATTTTTATACGTACAGAATAATGAGAATAAAATTATATTAGTCATTAAAAAAAATGAAAAAGATGCCGAGCATTGGAGCTACCCATTATATCAGTATGTGATTGCTTTGTGCCTGAAAAACTGCCATGATCAAAAGGTGCAATTAGCCGAAACGGCTGATTCTGTTTAATTGGCATCATGAAAAGCATATGCAACACACAGTAACAGAAAATTTATAACATGAACTTTGACTACATAAACATGAACACACAAAAACACAAGGCAGTGCAAACTTAAGTACACGACACTGAAGAGGATTCGGGAAAAACTTACAACAAGAGCACATGATCTGAGGTACAGTACGTGATTAGCTTGACAAAAACACAGAGCTAGTGTAGTTTTGCATAGAGTCATTTAACCTACGCATCAAGGTACCAAATGAGCCTGAAACTAACAACAATAGACTCGTTATTTATTTTTATAGCACGTAATGACAGAGCTCTTCATTTCATTGTTTGGTTTTAGCCTTTTTCTTTTTGGTTATCTTTTGTATTGATTCCATGTGGAACCAAAGAACTTGAGACAAATGATAAACTTTCAGAGGAAGATTTCTATAGGTTTATCCATCTATTTCTTTATAGAATACAATGATTATTGTGGCAGTGGTAGGAGTACATTATAGGGAAAGTGGTACCTCAGCCAGTTAAGGCAGTTCAAACCCTAGTTCCACCAAGCTGCCACCGTTGGGCCCCTAAGCATGACCCTTAAACCCTGTCTGCTCCAAGGGCTGACTTGGATTTTTATTATGATCCTGACCCTGTGCTCTGGCCCCAGCCTTTTAGGGGAGGATGCTTTAATTAGTTTTTACAGAGTGTCAACAGTGTAAAATGGATCGCATTTAATCGGATACAGATAGTCCCCAACTTATGGCCAAAAACCGTAACCGTCCCTAAGGAAATTCATCTCACACGTCAAATAAAAGGGTTGTCTCTGCGCCTTTAGATTGCGAGTCTGGATGCCATTTTGTGTCAGAGCTGTTTTCCACTGTGACAAAACACTGTTTGTTTTGTTAAGGATTTTCCAAAAAATTTGGATTATCTACCCGCTTTACAGGACATTGTGCCCCCGGACTGATTCATTGAAACCGGTGGGACCGACTCATTTCTCTCGCACCTCCACATGCAACCACATACAATATACCGGACTTTAGACATAATTGTAAATATTGGTATCTGGTGCACTGCATTGTCTATGTTTGTACAATAAACGTGATCTACTTCTGAGATTTGTTCGCGTCTATGAATGTTCGTAGAACCACACCATCCATCTTCCCATCAACTCCTACCAGCTTCCCTGTCCCTGCTGAAGAAAATCATCCCCATGACATGATACTTCCACCACCATGCACAGTGTCAGGTTTCCACCATACGTAGTGCTTTGCATTCATCTGACCAGAGCATCTTTTTCTAGTTTGCTTTGTCTCTACATGGCTTGTCGAAAACTGCAAACAGGACTTCTTATGGCTTTCTTTCAACAATGGCTTCAACAATTTGCCACTCTTTCATAAAGGCAGATTTGTGGAGTGTACGACTAATAGTTGTCCTGTGGACAGGTTCTCCCACCTGAGCTGTGCATCTCTGCATCTCTTCCAGAGTCACGGCCTCTTGGCTGTTTCTCTGATAAATGCTCTCCTTGCCCGGCGTGTCAGTTTAGGTAGGCAGCCATGTCTTGGTAGGTTTGCAGTTGTGCTACTGTATACTCTTTCCATTTTCCGTGAGATTGTCAAAGCTTGGGATATTATTTTTTAGAACCTAACCCTGCTTTAAACTTCTCCACAACTTTATCACTGACCTGCCTGGCGTATTACTTGGGCTTCATGATGCTGTTTGTTCACTAATGTTCTCTAGCAAACCTCTGAGGGCTTCACAGAACAGCTGTATTTACACCGAGATTAAATTACACACAGGTGGACTCTGTTTACTAATTAGAGTAAAATGAGCTGAATGCAAATGCATGCCACACTTTTCAGATTTTTATTTGTAAATTGAGGTTCAAGGGGTATGAATACTTTTGTAGGCATTGTAGGCATTTTTATTTTTCTTGCCTATTTTTGTCCAAATTCAGCCACAGTGACATCCAAACGGTGAGGTGAAATGTTCCTTTAATGTCATATGGAAAACATCATGAGCTTAAACAGGGCCATGTTCGATCTATAATACTTTAGACCACATCAGTCTCATAGTCGTTAATAATACAATTTTGTTTTGGTGTATGCTGTCATGTTATAAAATGAACCCTGCCAACATAAATGTATGAGAACCCCAGTTTGCATTCTGCCATTTTCCTAAAGGATGGATGATTTCTGTGGTGCTGACATTAGCTTATTAATAAGCAGCAGCTCGCCTACAGCTAGAGTACAGCACTCAGAAGTGTCCCGTACTTAATTAAACAATCCTGGCATACATTTCTGATAAGCAAGACAATTAAATTCAAGTTGCTGCCATCAACTGAAGTGTGACATTTATGGAAATGTGCTGCTCGTTTTTCAAGATGGTCTTTAGTTGCTATGGAATAAATACCTGGCAATCGTGTACGACGAGGTGGCACGGGGTTCTGATACAGTATAACGTTGTCAGGGTGCAGATACACTTATTGTATCTGTTGACACTGCTTCAGATTGTGCAGATTTTTCCTGGAGCAGTCTCTAAAGCTCTGCGTACGCTGCATCTATCCGTCACCCGCTGCTGAACTGACAGGTCCGAGGTGCTGAGTAGGATTCAGTTAGGTTGCTCTGAGGCTTTGTTGCACTATGCATTAGTCAGAATAACGCTGTGTCAGTAGAGCTCCCTGTGGATTGACCACTCTTTCCTAGACTGAAAGACAAACAGCCTTGGCCAAGGATCTGTCATTCTGAAGAGCAGCAATCATCTCCATGTTGTCTCATCTGGCACCTCAAAGGACAAATACGCGAGAAACGTACAAATTGTGCTGTCTATTCTTTGTAGATTGGCATTTTTACTCCTGTGTGTACGTGCGTTTTCTGTTCGTTTTACGGCTTAGCAAATAGCGACATTTATTTCAGGAGCAGACAAAAATGTAAAAGCTTTGCTTCTCTACCACCTGGCACTTTAGTCTATTTATATCATGATTGTACTCGTTGAGATATTATTGTTTCTGCAATAGCATGCTTACTAAAAGCTTTTCGAGATTATAAAGGTGAACGCCTTCCAAAAAAGATCCACTTCAATCCCTCGGGCTTTAGTTAAAGCATTACAGTGCATGTAATCCTTTTATAGCTACAGATCTCGAGCTGTGACTGAGTTCGATGATTGAATTTCAGCTATAGTTTGCTCACACTCGATATGCAAATCGGAAATAGTTATCACTGTACACAATATATCCCGCCATGCTTTCTGAACATCATCTCTCCTTAGCTATTACGATTTTCTCCATTACATGCGCCCCGGTTTCCTGATGGAAATAGTTACCGATCATTAATTGCACCATTATGCACTTTTTTTATGAAGCGTATATCCATTTGGCTACAAAAAAAAACAACAAATGGAAAAGGAGAAAAAAAAAAAAAACATTCTGCCTACTCTGAAGTGCTGGCTTATCTATGCTAAAGCCTGCAGGTGATCAGCCTTTACTGCGCAGGATTAGCCTTAGCGTCTGGGCAGCTAGGTGAGCTGAACTCAGCGCATGCTAATGCAGGCCCTGCAGGCAGTCTAGCGCTGGAGAACACAGAGAAAGTCGAGCACAGAGCCTACCTCAGTGCCCTCCGCTAAAACTCTCATTAACATGCCCTGCTCCAACCGCCTCGGTGCCATAAATCATACTTCTCTCATTTACACGCTGAATACATAAACAGTACCATTCAGAGAAAGAGAGAGAGAGAAAATAAAATAAAGAGGGAAATGGAGCGACAGTGTAGAAGGAAGCCTGGTGTTTATAATCTTTAACACAGGACCCGTTGTATTGCTTGATCCGATTAGTTCAACTGTTCAAATACACCTTCTTCATCTTACACAATGTCCTATACAGTATTTGATATTATAGTATAATTATAGTATAGAAGTATATAATATTCTAAACATGAAACTTGGAAGCTGGAGAAATTTCTATCACACAGGGAAGTTTGCATTTTGAATAATAGACCACGATATAGTGGTTTAGCAGGAACCTTAACATTGGATCCAGCAATCAGTTTTGTACCTGAGCTTCCACCAACAATAGTGAACTCCATATTATCTTAAACACTTTTCCTGTCATACTGGACTTCCACCTCCTGGTACGCAGCATGGCTACAAATCAGTGCCTACTGTATCCATCTATCACATCAGCCAAATGAGGATGGGTTCTCTGTTGAGTCTGGTTCCTGTCAACGTTTCTTCCTCTTGTCATCTCAGGGAGTTTTTCCTTGCCACGTCAAGGAAACCCCTACATGCCTCCCAACCTTAACCTTATTTCCCCACTGTGGGACGAATAAAGGTATATGTGAAGCGCATATTATCTCTCAAATTACTGGACTGTAATATGGTGCTCGTTGTGATGTATGAGACTTTACAAAGTTTAACAACATAGTCCCTAGTTGTCCAGTGGTTACCATCTTGCTCAGGCCATTGTTTTGGTATTAATCTTGTCTTGAAGTCATTTTCGCAACATTGTGTTAGGAGCATCCATCGTCCTATCGTCACATACTGATCATTGACCCTAGACCCTATCCCCTGGAGACATTGGACACAAGGTGGGGTACACCCTAGACAGGGCGTCAATCCTTCACGACACACACACACACACTACACTACGGGCAATTTGGGAACTTAATCTACATGTCTTCGGATTGTGGGAGGAAACCAGAGTACCCGGAGGAAACTTGAAGCGGGAATCATCTCTGGGAGTGCGAGGCCGCAGTGCTAACCACATGCCGGCGTTGTGCGAAGTTCATTAGACAACATAAACAAATAAATAAAAGAAAAGAACATACTGTATAAATGCAGCTTGTCATGGCTCTGGAAGGTACAGGTTCTGTCTGAAAACTTATTTAGTGCTACAACACTGACACTGGAGACTCCTTCCATACACATTAAATGATCGTCGCCTTGCAGAAAATTTTAGCACAGCAAGAATTATACTAATTCACTTAGTAAATAATAGCAGGTTTAAAAAATAAAAAAAAATTGGATGCATGAGTTTATAAACCCTTGTTTTCCTTCCATATCGTGTACCTCCACTCTATAGTACATTCCTTGAAGTGGAGTTGCTATAGTAATTGAATTGGGTGACTGTGTAAAAGAATCCTGTGCAGTATAAAGCCGTCTCAGAGGACCGACTGCAATCCGCATTAAACTATTGCCAAGGTTTGTAATAGAGAGCGCGACAGCTTGGAGTGTAACCCAACACTAAACTGAAAAATTCATCAGATGTCTTATTCCCACCCTTGATTCACATTGCTGGACGGGTGTGCTCCTGTTTTTTTTAACCACGTTCAACATTTCGCGGCCGTAAAAATCCACATGTAGTGGGTATAAATAGTCCCAGTGGCTTCGATTAGTGAAACCACTGTTGCTTGCGATGGGACTGACATGATTAAACGTGTGCCAGTAAACATGACTGAGTGTTTAGAGGCACAAGGCTTATCCCTGTTTGGCCTTGCTGCAAATCAAGATAACTCCACCTTTAAAGCTCAAGGCTGGACACACAGTGTTGTTGTTTTTTTATTTTTTCTTCCCCCAGCCAGCCAAAAATGAACAATCAGGCTGGTCTGCAGCTCAAGCCGACCGCTTTGACATGATGGATTCGTCCCAAACGAGTGGCGTCTGGCAAAACTAGGTGCTAAAGGTGCATGCAGGTGGACTGACACAAGGTTGACACTGGGCAGAGCAATAAATAAAACATAAGTGTAAGTCATACATATGGATTAATGCAAGCTTGGAGCCTGCCTTCAGCACATCACCCTGGAGCTAGAGAGAGGAGCTGAATCTAAAGTAACACCGAGATGTCATTGTCATTCAGCTTCACCGTGCACTGACACATACATCAGTATATATACACACACCAGGGCTGACTATATAGTACTGCCGTAATATCCTTCCCATCCCCCTTCGCCAAAAAAAAAAAAAGATGATGTTCCTGTAGAATAGAAATGTCATTAAGTCCACGTATATCTATCGTGTTTTTTTTAGATGATAAGCAGAAATGGGTTAATGACAGAAAAAGGTACGTGATCTAATGCTGTAAAGACATCGATCAGACAATAAAAATGAATCAGACAATGAAAAGCTAGGCTTCTGACTGCAGAAGAATCTAATCTTTGTGAAATATGGCTCATTGCAAAGGCAAGAGAGGCAATTCATCTGGGCTGAAGTGGGGCCAGTGTGTGTGTGTGTGTGTGTGTGTGTGTGTGAGTACTGGGCGAAGTCAGCACAGCTCCCACATACAGGCTCTGTCACTCTAGCTGTGGTGCAGGAAGCCACGTTTGCAAACAGAGTGTGTGAATCAATGCACACCAGTCAGATCCACAGCTGGCAGCAGCAAACACAGACATACCAAAGTCAATGCGATAAGAAAGACTAAAAATAGACTCAGGACTAGTGGAGGGTTCATTAGTATCCAATGTGTCAATGATGCATTGAAAGTCGTGCGGGGAACTCATCTGATTTTCTTTGAATGTGTGTACAGGTGTGTTTGTGTGTGTGTGTGTGTGTGACAGCTCTTCGCCATCATGTACAGTAGCAGCAACACACTGTATAAAATCACGTAAATCCTGGTCAAGCTCTTTAGTTAATGTTCATATCGAACATCAGAGTAAAGAAAAATGCTGATCTCCTGGGATATACACTACACGTATACACTCTTTAAAGTTTATGCAGAATATCCTTTAAGCAGTGGTCCTGAGGAAATGCCTTGTTAACGAGGGAGGTCAGAGGAGATGGAGCTGGTTTAAAGAAGGCTATGGTTACTCGAATAAGCACTCTTTACAACCGCGGTGAGCAGAAAAAACACACCGAAAAGCACAATACTGTATGTTGGAACTTCAAATGGATGTGCTACGACAGCAGAAGAGTTCATCAGGTTTCTGTTCTGTCAGCCAAGAACACGGACCTGAGGCTACAGCAAGCACAGCTTCCTCCAACCCAGACAGGTGAAATAAAATAATATATATTAAAAAAAACTGATGAGGCTTTTTCCGAATCCATTTTTCTTTTTTAGTGTTCGATTTGCAATGCATGAATGAGGAACTTTCTCTTTTGTATGTACTGTATCACAACCAGTTAGGATTATAGCATTTAAAATTCTGCTTACTTCGAACAAGGAGAAAATTGCGTTTCAATTATTAATCCAACAAAATCTAACAAATGTAAAAGAATATCAGGTTTCCAAAGGGAGACAATCAGTCTCTGGATCATCACCTGAAGTAAGAGCCACTCACCGCATTTAAACACAAAGCCTTTTCCATCATCTCTCCACCCGACTGAGCTCTAAAGCTAACATCTGTGCTGAATTCGTACCAGATTTATTTCAGACATTTATGTTTCCTATTGCTTATTAATGTCATTTTATTAGGTCATTAAAAACAGTTAAAGCTTTGCCTGCTGTCACCTGTACAGAGTCTAAACTCTCTTCTCTCTTTTGATGATGATGACGATGATGATGATGTGACAGAGCAGGTGTATGCATTACTGACATTTTGAAACACAGACGTTTTGTTTTTGTTATGATATGCACCTGTCTGAAAACTTGACCAAATCAAAATAAAATAATAATTAAAAAAACTGCTGTGTGTTAAATTACTCTCTAATGCACCAGGATTTTTGCAGATACTGTAGAAGCCGCAGCGTAGATGGAATGTAGTCTAAATTTAACACACTTTTACGCTGCTTTGGTAAAAGACATTTGTTTTCTTAAAGCAGAAATGTGCATTACGAGGGGCGTTCAAGTCAAACCTGGACTTGGAACGCAGGACTCGTGAATGAAGGTATAAAACCGATTGACATTTACAGAAGACTTTACGCCTGTCATTTTCTAAAGGAGTTCCTGGGAGGCCAGGGTTTCACACACAAATCAGGAAGTCCGATCAGGGCTTCGGCATAACTTAATGGTATCCAAGCACTGGTAAAATGCTGGGATAAGTACAGTACATTAGTGTAGCTAAGGGATTATACAGACAAGTAAAGGTAGTTTTTAATAACAACTTATAACTGTGTTGTTATTCTACACAATCAAATATTCTGGGTTTTTTTTTTTGGGTTTTTTTTTCATTAAGCGTTTTACAATTTAAATTGATGCATACGGATCAAGCCATACACATTCAGCACAACCTTTAGATTTAGAACCTCTCGCAGTGGATGAAATATATGACACTCAAATCATTTTTTGTCACTGAGGCGCCGGGGGTTTTAGCGTGACAAATCAATTTAGGAAACTTTCTCTTGTGACAAATATGCATCAAATATATTCAGTTAGAAGCTCTGAGTAGCCGAGTGTATGCTGTATATAAGCGAGTGTATGCTGGGTGTAAGCCGTAGTGTGACACACTTTATTCATAAGAATTGTGTTCATTGTATTTACCGGCCACTTTAAAAGAAACGGCTGTACACCTGCTCATTCATACGACTACCCAATTCAGCAATCATGTGGCAAAACTGCAATGCATCAAATGTCACAATATACAGATTAAAAGCTTGAGATAAACATCAGCATGGGAGCATTTTTGATCTCAGAGCTCTTGATCGTGGTGGAGGTGTTAATGCAAGTCCCACATCCTGTGAGTGTGGCGTCACAGGTGTAAAATCCTTGCTGATAAGAGATTTTAGTGGAGAACAGACAGACCGGCGCGAGTGAAGAGGAAGGCTAAGTTAACTGGGGAAACCATGTTAACCATGGGGAACAGGAAAACATCACAAAACACATATCACACCTTGAAGCGGATGGGCTACAACAGGAGAAAATGACAAAAACAGGCTACGGTGGGGACTCAAAGAGGACAGATTGGTAAAATAAAAAAATATCACCCTTGTTTTTACTTAAAGGGCAGAACAACAAGCACATGCATACACTCATTAACCATAATATTAAAAACATTAACATTATAATCACTGAGGTTTTGGGTTCCCCGTGTGCCACGAGGGCAGCTCTGGCCCTTCGGAGCGTGACTCCACAGGAGTGTGCTGTAGTGTCTGGCACCAGGATGTTGGCATCTTTTGGGTGCTGGGGGTTGCGAGGTAATGTCTCCCATGAGCTTTCCATGGGTTCTCGATCAGATTGGAATCTGGGGAGTTTGCAGTCTTGGGCTCAGTGGGTGGGCTGTGATGCATTGGATGTTCTGGTGCCTTTCTACAGTGGCCAGCACTGATTGTACAGGCTGGCTGGCCTTTGGTCACTGTGGGCTTGGGTGATTACCCTTATATAAGGGATAATCAGTGCTAATGTGGTCATGCTGATCGGTGTATACCGCCAGTCAAAATTTTCAAATAATTTAGAATTTAAATATTTTTAGAATAACATTAATGCTTAACTGCTATGTAATAGAACATGTGGTGTTACGTAGTGAGAAGAAAATATAAGCAAAATGTAATTCTGAATACTATTCCTGATGAAGCAACCTCTTGGGCACTGTTCCTCCAACACACCGAGCACTTCTCTGCTTCTCATAAGCTCGGAATGAAAATTATATATATATATATTTTTTTATTATTAAAACTACTTCTTACAATATTTGGGAATTAACGTGTTCATTTGTAAGTTTTAAATTTATTCATACTTGTCTTAGAAGCAATTTTAACCCTAATCTTTGTCAAATGTATTAAAAACAATGGAAATATGTCCAGTAAGAATCTACACTTTATGTAATTTTGAGATTACACCCCATGTTGGCATGATTACATCACACAATTCCTGCAGGTTTTTTGGTTGCACTTTAATGCTGAAAATCTCCTGTTACACCTCATCCCAAAGGTGTTCTACTGTACAAGTAGGTACAGTCGGATCTGGTAACTGGGAAGGCCACTGCAGAACACTGATCTCATTGTCATGTTTATAGAAGCAGGTTGAGAGTTTTGCTTTGTAAATGGGTGTAATATCACATGTGAAGTAGCCACTCAGAGTTGGGTGAACTCTGGCCATAAAAGGGTGCATATGGTCAGCAGCCTAATGCCGTGGCATTCAAGTGATGATCGATTAGTATTAACGAGCTGATGCGTGCCAAGTAGCCATTTCCATAACCATTACACCAACTCCACCAGCCTGGACCTTTGACGCAAGGCAGGTTGAGTCCATGGATTCACACTTTCCGTGCCAAATCCTGACCTAACCATCTGTGTGCATCAGTGGAAATCAAGACTCATTAGACAAGGCTATGAGCCTGTCCCTATCACAGCCTCAGCTTAAATGGAGCACAGCGTGGCCAATCCACCACATGGTCTGACGTTTCAATATGCTTTTCAGTTCACCACAATTGTACAGAGTGGTTTATCTGAGTTACTTTCTCTCACCTGTTTCACAGTTGACCTCTCTCATCAGCAATCTGTAGAACTGCTGTTCTCTGGATTTTTATTATTATTATTATTATAATTATTATTATTATTATTTTTGTTGAGTGTTGTGTGTGAAAATCCCAGGATCAGCAGTTATAGCCACTGTACTATGTGTACGGTTGCAAGGCCAATTCTTGTGATTTTGCGATATACTAAACGCATTTAGGTTTGACATGGAAAGATGAAAGTGAGTCAATGGAGCAGAATGTCAGCTTCATTTCTGATATTTACACATAGATGCCGCTCAGAGATATTCATTGGGCAAACAACCAATCTAGCAGGGGCGACGTGACGCACCTGGCAGTCGGATGTTCCAATATTTTTGTATGTATTTTGTATAGATTTTTTATATTTCTATTTTTTGACCTCAAACACAAATATGATCAGTGCAGAGTAAAATAAGCAAGAGGGAAAAAAACAAAGAAACAAAGCAAGGAAGACAGAAAGAAAGAATTGGCCACGTTATTCCAATACTTTTGGATGTCTACAGTCCATCTATACACAGTCACATCCATGCATACAGTACCATGCTTACTCACAGCAGCCATCTGTCAAGGCTTTCAGCACCTCCCTGCTAACACACTGCCTCTTTTTGTGTCGCACAACTAGTTCAAGTTTCCAGCTCGGGCACAGGAACCCCAGTGTACATGCTCATGTAATGCTTTTCTGTACATATTTACACAGCCCTACACTGCACCACACCTTACCATCATCCACGAAGACCTCTACCACACATATTTGCAAACTGTAGGAATTAGCAACATGAAAACGATTTGATAGTTTCGGCTCTAATATTTTTTATTTTATTATTTGTGAATTACTTATGAGTTTCCGTGATGCACAATACCAAATGAGCTGAGAGGCCTGTACATGACATGTTTCTCTGGAAGACAAATTATTCTGACTCTGTTCAGTGCTCCTCTAATGGGGCGAAGGATTCGCACATTAGGATTCCTGGCTAGCGAATGAACTCGAATATACTGACTTGTAGGTGAAACACTGGTTCTTTTACTGGTACATAATTTTTTGACATCGCTTTTCAATATTCTTTGTCCATCTGTCAACAAGCTTTTGTATTTCCTCATTAAAAACGTGTTAGGCTGAGCTGCGAGCCACGAATGCACCGCTGACTTCACTTCTTCATCAGAAGTGACTCTTCGTCCTTACCGGAGTTGGGTATAACTGTAATCTAATTACTTTTCCTGATAACACAGTAATGTAACGCATTACATTTTAAATGCATGTAATTTGATTACAGTTACAGTACCAATGTCCATAACGTTACATTACTAGCGTTACGAATGTGTTTCAAAATTAAGCAAAATGCAAATGCAAAATGACACGAGGTGAGGTAATTTTATTTAGAAAAAAACGGGGAAGGAGAAGGGTTAAAGGAGGGAGGAAGGGAAAAAAGAGGAGGATTTTTTAATGTGGAGAAAGTCCGAGATCCATTAACATTAATTATCACCTGACGGCCTCGCCCCTTCGCGCACCTGCAGAAGGGGGGGGGACGCCTAAGTAGGGAGCCTACGGAGTGACCGAGGAGCGGCAACAGGTTCGATCCGAATTTTGTTTGCAGATACCCGAACACTGTTTATGTTATTCCGTAACACCCTCAGATCACAAAAAAAAAAACATCTCTGCATGCTGCTCTTCTGTTTTGCCTATCACAAGGGAGCGCATCCATTTTTTCTCGCACCGCAGTTAAAAATGAACTGATGTATCATTCACACCTGCATACAGTAGATGCCTGTGACTGGGGAGACAGTAGTCTTGAACAGAAAGTGCCGCCAACACAAGTTTTAATATAACCGGAGTGCAGGTAATTTTTGACTCACCCTTGTATTAAGAATGCAGATTATTCACAGACAAGTTTGACGTTTGCAACGTTAAGCCATATGGGAAGCACATGCCAGCACAATATCAGCTTTTTACCAACCTGGAGCTTCTTGATGTTAACTGAGGTACCCAGTGAAGATTCTGATGGCTCATAAGAGCAGATATTCAGCTTTCTGAAATTGCTTCACAGAGCAATCAAAATGGCTTTAACTGAGCTATTCTTTTTTTTTTTACTTTTTTTTTCTTTTCTTAACACTGCATTTTCATCGTCTACCCAATTCATTCATCCTCATTCCTCGGGGCTCCCAGCAGCTGCCTTATGAAATAGTTCATTTCCTATTTAACGGCAGCGGTGGCATAATCACACTAGAATGCCCATATAAGCACAGCTCTAACCTTGGATTTGTGAAGTGCAATGGGCTACACATGTGCACTTAATCATTTTCCAAACCTTCGTTTTTTAGCCTGTGAGGAACGCACTCAAAAAATGAACAGAAGGAGGATAGTAAAGACCTTAAAGTCCAACACTTGACATGTGGACATGACGATCCATCATTCTGCCATTTATATTTGGCTCTCATTTAAGGGCAGATGGCAAGATTAGCACTTTCAGTGCCGCTCCAGAGGGGAGGTGGGCGGAAGAAAAGGAGGAGGAGGGGCTTCTCTGTCGAAAACGTTCCTTTTTCCCAATCAATATGGTGCTTTTCACTAAAAGAAAAAAATTCAATGTTCTCGAGCAATTACAACAGCCATCAAAAGACGCACTTATGTAGGCAGAAAGGTGCAATTATACTGCAAAATGCAATTCTGCTTTCTTCACATGCTGTGGTGTATTTCGTACAATTATTTTAATTGCTTTGAAGAAATTTGGTATACTGTACGTGCCCCATCAAATCAAGTCAGATTTTAAGTCGCACAGGTCAGTTTCGCACTCTTGCCAATAGCCAATGGTCAACAATTAAAAATTTTTGGCCATAATTAGTTAATAAATACCGTATCTTCCTGATCCATCACAAGAACTACGAAATTTTATTCCTAATTTTTGCTTTAAAGCACTATAATGATCCATACCCAAGATGGTTACTCCAGAAAAACATGATTTTTATTTCCTATTACCCCAATATTTTTAGGGAACCTTTGTGTCAAAATAAGACTGAAGGTTCACTCTTTCTTACTACTTCACAAAATCGTTTTGTTCCTGGTAAACAAACTTGACCTGTCCATATCTCAGCAACCGGACGTGATACAGTAATAAGCCAAGTATCATCATGGAGCTTACTGAACCAGGAATCTGACAATATCCATACACCCTAATACCTGATTTGATGTCATACCTGTAGGTCACATCTCAGGTGAACCAACCTCTATTACCACATTACCACTTTTTGTTTATTCGAAGCTGCCATGACAACGGTGCGATGCTAATGCAGTTCATGAATAGCACGGAATAACAGCCCTTTACTTGCTGACTAAAGGACCTTGAAAGCAATCCTTGCCGTTTTGAAGATCTAATTACAGCACGGCATTAGGAGACCAGATACGTTATTGCATTATTATGCATGCATGCGCTGTTTTGAATTGGCCATCTGGTAGAACCTGACGCCTCCTGAGATGAAAGACGCTGCCTTTTGATTTTCGTTTGATTTACTGTTGTTAGTTGGTTGCAAATCTGTCTTGCCATGTGTGCTATGTTTTGCCAAAGGTAAAACTGTAAGAACTTGAACAGCCTGCAGAGAAGACTATAACCCTACCGAACACCCTTGAGATGAATAGGTACACCATCTCCAAGCCACTAGTGATGGGTCGTTCATGAATGATTCGTTCTTTTTCTACTGGGCACGCATGCGCAAATCATCGCAAAACCTCCGTAGGTTATGTACAGGAAACAGGATTCTTCCTCAATGACTCTTCTACTCCGAGTCGTTCCTTCCTTTGTCATGTGACTCCCATAGACGCTATGCGGTGCAATAGATTCAAAAGAACGAACGACTCAGACTGGAAGATATGAGAGGTGAGCTACTCATTCTGTTTATTATAATATGTCCTTAGCTGCATTGTAGTATTTTCATTACTGGAACTATAGCCAAAATGTGTGTATGTAGATGTATTGGGAGTCTTTTTATTGAAAATGCAACATTTTATTTTATTTCTGATCACAAGAACGAAATGAACTAAATGACTCAAAAAAAGATTGAAACTTCCCATCACTACAAGCCATATATACTGTATATATTTACAAGAGTGAGTATATTAAAACCTTTGTCGGCCGCACTGTCTTATCAGTGCATTCCGTTCAAGGCTACTGACTCCCCAGCCGCTGCTATGCAGGTGTGAACCTGTTACATCAGTTCAGGAGTATTTGAATATCTGCAAACAAAATGTGGACCGATAACCTAAGGAAGGTGAAAGTTTCTCAAAAAGAATCATTACTGGTGGCGAGACATAGAGATTACTAGCCTGAGAGGAAATTGAGTATGGAATGGAAACATCCTCAATCACCAATCAAGAAAAAGTTCAAAAGTCAACCACAGCTGGAAAATTGATGCTTACAGTTTCCAGGAATTCTCTAGGACCATGGAACATTATCAGGAAAAATGTTCAACATTCAACAGTCCGGACCTTGCTCCGTCAGACTTTAACCAGATTTGTGTTTTCTTTCTAAATCAATCAGCAGACGTGGTTAATAGATCATGTTTTTATCACATCTAAATGGATACGGATAGACTGAAATCGTAATAAAAAAATCTCAATAAACTGCGGTGACAAGCTGTCATATATGTAACCATGTACAGTACCTAGTACCATGCCCGGTTATTTTGCAGGTAAACATGTAATATACTGTACAGTAAATGTGTCAAAACACTGGACAAAATCAATAAGGCAAACAACCATATATTCATGCAATAAAGCAAATGCTTGTCATGAGCTATCTCAGTACAGATACCACTTTTGAAGCCTATTCAAATAAAATTATGGGACTGGCAGCAAACTGGATGTTTAAGGAATATATCCACATTCTTTTTTACTTCAACAATATCGCTTTGGTAAATCGCAAACTGGAACAAAAATCCTTTCTTTAAAAGCAGATCTCTCGAAAATAATCAGAGACAAGCAGACCTATTATTAAACGAATAAGACGAGCTGAATGACCAGTCATAGCTGTCCTTTTCTGAGGTTCATTTCCTCCTAATCATACACATTTCCTCCGTCACTAAATCTCAGGCATTTCTACAAGAGTGGCCAGTGACTAAGAACTGACATAAACTGTTCTCACTTCATAATCACAAGACAACCATTCAAAATAATAGCAGCTTGCTTTCTGTCAGAATGATACAGGCCTGGCTTTCAGTATTTACTGAGAACAACTGAGCACAGCTTTTAGCACTCAATCCGCCAAGACAAACACAGTCTCGAGCCCAGTTGTGATGAACAGAGGAGACAAGTGATGATGATTCTTGCATTTTTTCCCAATGACTTCCAAACACAGAAGAATAAACAGAAGAAAAGATCAGATTTGCCTGGATTCCAATTTGTTAGATTTAGTTTCATAATTTTTTTTTTTTTTTTTAATAAACTGCATGACAGTTTAATTTACTTTTATTTGTATGCAGAAAGGAAACATAAAACCTCTGAAGCAAGACTAAATGCTATAATGAATACTTTCTTTTCTTGTACTTACTTTAACATTTCAACAATGTAAAATGTCACGATGATTTACACTCGAGTGAAAACTAATTTATTGCTCCCTCAAAATCCCACAGAGTTCCATAAGAATCGTCAATCTACTGTATATATGTTGTTACTAATACTACCACTACTGCTCCTCATAACATCATAATAATATAATCATCACCATAATCATAATCATAATCATCATCATCATAAGAACACCGACAAAGTTATTGTTCGTTTAAGTGTCTACCTCCCACTGTCTACTGCTTTTTATATGTGGTCTGCACTTTTTAAGGAACCAAAAGTAATCGGACAATTAGTTGCTCTGCTTTTCTCTAACCAAGTGTGTGTTATCCCTTTATTATTGCATTTACATATAAGCAGATCGAAGGTCTAGTTTTGCATTTGCATTTTTAATCTGTTCTGCCATCATTAGCCGAAAAAAAAAAGAAACCCATAAAAAAGACAAGAAAAACATAAGTTGTGGCCAAATCAATGATCTGGTACATAGTTAAAAAGAAAGAACATTTTGGTGAGCTTAGGAACACCAAAACGCCTGTTTTTTATTTCCCTGGTCCAAAAAATAAATAAAAGCTCCACAACAGCTGGCCAAGAAAATCAAGAACATATTCCGGCAAGAAGTAGTTGTAGCTAAGTCAAAGTCAACCGTCAATAAAAGACTTCACAAAAGTAAATAATAATAATAATAATAATAATAATAATAATAATAATACTAATAATAATAATAAAAGCAGCACTGACAGCCCTGCACAACATCAGAATGAAGGGAAGAGAACAGGATAAAGAAGAGGAGAAATTGCTTATGATTCCAAGAATACCAATTCATCTTATGGCAATATAACATTATCAAATCAAATTAAGTCTGAAGGTCGGCTAGTATGTGCACTCACACACTTCAGTATTTAATTCCAATATTCTCTGGTGGTCAGCTAAACTAACAGTACATTTTTCAATGTCCAAATATTAACCTGCCTAATTTTATATATACATATAGAGCATCCTTAACATACCTATAGCATCAAACATCTGTGTTTGCTTAAAATGTGTTTAGAAGTGTATCACGTAAAATAAAAAAAAAGGAATGCATGCTGTGGTGGTTTTAATCAATATTAAACAATATTCAATACACAATATAGAAGGTCAGGTGAGGGTTAGGGGTAGCTCAGAGGGTTAAGGCATTGGACTATGGTTTGGAAGGTTCCAGGTTCAAATCCCACAACCCCCTCAAATGTATAATGAGATAAAAATGTAAGTTGTTCTGGATAAGGGTGTCTGCCAAGTGCCTAAATGTGAAGTGCTTAACATCGATTATGTCATTACTATGGTACCTGAGGTAATGGTCAAGAGGTGGAATGCAAAAGTGTACTAAAAGTCATGGTGCTCAAGGCTCATTGTCACACATCTAAACTGGAGCACTCCCAATCAGGCTCCATCTCATCTCATGGAGCCTGATTGGGCAGGTGGTTTTAATATCATGGCTGTTTACATAGCATATGTTTAATGTTTCGGAACTTCAGGAAAATATGTTCATTCCTTTACCAGAGTCTTTGTTTTCTCGCTTAAAAATAGAAAATAAATTAGGAAGACAAAAACGAGGCTTATCATATTATAATATTATACTCCCTTAGAAATGAGAAGGCACTCACTGCATGAGTTAGGGTCAAACGTATTGTTGCCACCTGAAACATATTAATCTCTGCGGTAATTATCTAATTAAAGAATCTTAGGAATTTGCTTATTGAAAATCCTAATGGCAAACTCACAGTGTAGGTAAATAGAGGATGATAAAGCTACTCATGATAAAATTCTCGTCTTTTTTTTTTTTTTTTGGATGTTCCTTAAGATAATTTTAATCTTCAAAAACAAACAAAATAGGCATGAGAATTTTCTATTTCATGTCTTTCAATTCCCGGTTTAACATGAACTCCCCTTGAATATAAACTAACTTAGAAATTCGAGTGGCACAGATCCATGCCAGTCAAACCGATGATGAAATTTCTTGTGAAAGGCGTAAAAAACGATTGACGGAAGACTTCAAGCACAGAACGGTGATGGGACTCTTAGCCGCAGTAAAACATTTAAATCATGCACAGTTTTAAAGAATGCCCTACTGTACAGCCATGAATGTAACTTGTCGCCAACTCCACGGAAGAGACGCATCTGTCTATGGGAACCGTACACACAATTATTCACCAACACCACTTGCACTTTACATGAACTCGGCAGGGAGTTACTGCCGCATCCCCCGAACAGTTCTGACCTCAAAGTAATTTCCACATGCTTGGGCCGTTAAAGAAGTTCTGATTAAAGAAATGAAGAAGAAGCCTGATCATGGCTCTGGTGTACTGAGAAAACTTCCTACCTTGAAGGTATCCGAGCAATAGTGAAACGTTGAGATAAGTGCACTAAGCGTAGCAGGGGATCATATAGTGAAATAAAGGTAGTTATTCCGCACAATTAAAAGTCCTGGTTTGACTTGATTTTTTCAAATTTAATAAGCACAGATCTTTCCAGGTTCTGTTTAAATACGCTTCCAAATAACTATTAACTTATACTTAAGTGAGTGGAACATTTACATACTGGACAAGTTTTGCAACTGTTTCTTCCCTGTCGTGTGTAACTCATTTAACATTTATTACTGTATATCTATGCAACTGGGTCTAATAATAAGACTTAATGTTACATCTAAACTGTCAGTCCTCACACACACACACACACACACAGACACACTCCTGCCAAGCAAGCTTATTTCTGAAGCAGCCTACAGAAGACTTACTGTGTACACTTTTGCACATTTCTATGTTAAATGTATGTTATATTTGCCTTTTTTAAGGAAAGGCAAGATAAAGTCCGAGTCAGCACATTGCAGAATCTAGCAAATAGGATTTTTTTTTTCTTCCTATTAGTGCAAACATATTTTTTCTCATAACCTGGACATTTTTTATTTGTATAACCCTTTACCGGGAGGAAAATAAGGCATCGTGACAAAAGCAGCGTTACAAAAAATTTGGGCTCTAGTGAGCAAGCCAGATGTTGCAGAGGCAAGAAATAAAAACATTCTTAAGATGGAATAAGAACAAAACCTTAAGAGGAAACAGATGTATAAAAGTTAAGACTTGTATCACTATTTCCATGTAAGGATGTGCAGTTAGATTACTAAGCAATCTGGCAATTAAAATCGATTTCCCTCTGTATACTAACCGTTCCTGAGCCCCAGTCCGAGGACCTTGCCTAACTTCCTGATCGCAATCTTACAAACCTCGTCGGTTGAACGGGTTTTCACCAGAATGGAGCGAAACCTTTCACAAACATGATTTGCACACTCTTGTTTTCTATTTACAGCCAGGCCTCTGCGTCAAGCATTTGTCAGTTTCCCTGAAAATTATGAAAGTTGTAGGAGTGAATAGAGGCAAATTGTTGTTCTTGTGATTACACACCCCCGGACTCAGCGCAGCTCAATACAAACTCTGCAGAATCGGTATTATAGAATTACCACTGTCGCCTGGGTTACAACGCTAAAACTGTAGTCTAATTTAAAGCCCTGAGTAATGCTTTATGAGCACACAGCACAGACGGCGGCCGATGCAACAAAACGAGTTAAATAATTATGTCCCTGAACACAAAGAATGATGATGTAGACTACAAATAATTGATACGAGTTATTATTTCTGCAGACAAGTTTTAAATATTACTCTAACTCTTATACAGCTCTATAAATTATCAATCAATGACACATACTTTATTGACGGATAACTTTATTTCCTATGTGCTGATCAAGAGAAATTGTCTGCCCGAGGTGTTGTATTCTTGTCTGTAAAAGAATCGGGAAGATCAGCAGAAAATTCATTTTAAATAAGGGTTTTATAAATCTATAGCTACAGACATGTACTATGGTTTAATAAGAGTGGCCAAAGTATTAGAAGCAAAAATTTTTAATTTAATGTTTTAATGACGTTCTCTAATTTGTAACCCAGAACATGTTTAGCAATACTGTGTTTTAAACGCTTCAGGATGGTGAAATCTACAATATCTTATATGCTTTTTAACAGCAAAACCTAATCAACATGATAAATTCAATTTTATTTAATTTTAAACAATTATATAAACACAAATAAGCAAAATAATAATAATAATAATAATAATAATAATAATAATAAGTTGCGTAGGCAAAGAAATACCGCAGACACATACTGTATGATCACATGTTTTTATAGTTCTGTTTTTTCTGTAATTCTGTTTTTTCTATATTTCTGGTTGTTTCTGTTAAAAAATAGTAATAATAATAATAATAATAAAATAATAATAATAATACAAACATTTTGTGAGTTTTACATTTTTGCGACATAATTCCTTTATTCCGTTAGCAGTTAAATTATCTTGCTGTAAAAGTAATGATAACTATAGTTCTATGTAAATACACAGTTTGATGTCTGAAGCCTCCCCGTCGACACACCGCCAGTTGTCAGTTTAAAAATTAGTCTTTGATCAATGCTTTGTTCTGGCGCAGCTCCGATTCTGTGATTCTGCGATTGAAGGGTTACAATAATGACAACCAGGATAATAAGAATACTTTGTTAGTTTATGTAGTGAAATTATTTGTTAATATTTCTTCATAATTAATATTTAAGTCCTTTATTCGGCAAAACCTGCAGGATTCGCCACAGAGTTTCGCATTTCACTTTAGAATTCCCCAGTTTTAGCCATTTTTGTGCAGGGGTGGACAGCCAGGCTTCATAAAGCAAAAGATTTGTCACATACTTGTTTCATTCGTCAACTAAACCAGCTGATTCTAGTTAGCAAAACTCTTCAGCCAGACAGGCTCGAACTCATTAGTGACATCATCTGTTTTGTGCATAGTGAGAATGATAATACAAGGCATATGTTGTCTTAATACTTTTGGTCACCACTGTAATGTTCATGTGAATTATACTATTATTATTATTAGCAGTAATAGTAGTAGTGGTGGTATTAAGCTGTTTTTAATGTTTGAATCCATAAGTGCATCAGTAGATGCATATAACCAGGATTTTTTATTTTTTTTTTGAAGGCTTGCCAGAAAGGGTCACAGGGCATCTTGTTGAGGATACGGTTATACATTAGGACTGGAATATCATAAAATGGGTGATTTTACATTTCATGAGAGAGCTCAGGAACGAACGGCAAAGACTACGGTGCATGATGCACTTACAGTGATTAAATTAATGCCATGTGTCAGACGCCAGAGTCAGCTACAGGTGTGGTTTAAAATGCTTTATTTGAGAAATGGCAGACAGCAAGGCAAGGTCGTCAGAGCGGCACAGACATGGGTCAGAGGCAATCACCAAACAGACAGAAGTAGACGGGAGTAGAATCAGTAACCAGAAAATGACACGAAAAAAATAAAACCCACAGCAGAAAAGCAATAACAATGATAAGGCTTGGTGTATCAGGAGGATGAGCTACACTAAGAGATACTTTGCATCAGGTAAGTGTGAACAGTCTGTTTATACAGTGTGTGCATGTGATACAGAGCAGTAATCAGATGAGCTTGAATGCATGAGCTTTCAGAATTGTAGTCTATGGCAGCCCTGTTCCTTGGACTGTTTTCTTTGGAGCTGTAGCAAGACACTGCTTTGATGTGATATCATGCTGACAGTGCAGACATTTTTGTGTGGACTCTTTTAAGTTGTAGTGAACATACGTTTAAATCTGTTTACGTCTGGATACAGATACACATCATGAAACTGTGAAAACATCCCTAATGTAAAGTAAATGCTGAATAGAAGTATACAAGGAAATATTGTTGATTTGTTGCTGAAACTTTTTTAAAGTTTTTTACGAGTTGTACTTTACTCTGTGATTTTAATATTTATGCGGTTGGCTTTAAAAGTCTAAGCGTAAAGATATGGTTTTGTCCTTATTAACGATGGAAGCAGGTGCTGCCTAGAGTTACGTGAACAAGCAAAAAAATCCAGAAAATCTCTTGTAAAAGTTGTAAAAGCAAACAATGCCCAAGGGCTCGCTTTAACACTGCAGACTGCAAATGGTCTCACTATGAATCACATTATTCTAGCAGCAGGAGTAGCTACAGATGCTGTTTGGGGAATATTTAAGATAGCTTTTATTTGTTGTGTAAAAGGTCATAAATGCAATAAAATATGTATCGACCCAATTTGTGTGGATGCCTAAAGTGAGGTCGCTCAAGTCGCCATCATGTGCGATTATATGAAGTGGCGAAAGAGGGGAACGGCGAATATAATAATAAGTATGCCAACACCACCATGGCAAGCAATTAATTAAACATCATGCGCATGCATAGATATTAATTATTGTTTAGACTGGCTGAAATTCATCAGTGCTGTTGGAAAGCAGAAGGGGATGATACCAGAGAGGACTGAAACCAGGCTGACTCCTGCCAGGGGAAGGGGGGGCCGGGGGGGACTTTCAGGAATCTCCTTCAATCAATATGGATATGAGACCTTGAAAGCTGTTTCAGTTTGCAGTTCGGAGGATTAAACAAACTGAAAAGTCTCTGAATAACAGAGCTACATACAGTATGTTGGTAAAAACTCATTTCGCCAATGAATAAAATTATTTCATTAATCTCTGGAAAATGTGCTTCGGACATCCCCGTGAATCTAAGCGAATAGGTATTGCTTTCATTTACAGTTTAGCAGTAAGCTCTTACAGCACATGGTGTCTGAAATGAGATTTTGAAATTGCTGCAAATGCCAGACATGCAGGATTGCACTAAAAGAAGTCCTTGTGCACTTTCCAAACTAAAACAACTCACAAAGTTAAAAGATGAAAGACGCAACCCCACTGAGCATCTTTAAATAAGCTTATTGTGATGTTCTCCCTGCCACTTGAATAGTTCGCCTGCAGTTGTTTACTTCAAGACAGCAATGGCTGTTTCCTTCCACGGGAAAAGCGGCTAAACGGTACCACAGCCTCACTCTATATTCAGGCCTACGAACCTCGTTAATAATGAAATGGTTGAGAAGGCGTTAAGATGGAGATAACACACCCGCGACAAGGCAGGCTGCAAGGATGCCTGAAGCTGAGCGCCCTTGATGACACCGTGAATCCAACCGAGTTCCAAATAACTGCCAATACCAGCACACCTGTCTTCTATGGGCTGCCTTTAGGACATTCCACAGTCCAGTGAAACATCTGTCAAATTTGGAATAAAAGCATCTGCTTCAACTGTAAATAAGGAGGCACGTCCACATCCTGTCATATTCTATTTTGCGATTTTGAGTTTCTTTGCTTCGGGAGGCCAGTCCACTCAGGCAAAGTAACTGAGCACGATGAATGCTGCTGTAAATTTGAATGGCTGTTAAATCAAGGGACTTCATTCTCTAAAATGTTTTCATTTCATTAAAACTACGTCTAAGTGATTGAAATCCAAGAGCAGAAAGCTTCTATTAAGTATGTGCAATTCCCCTTCACTGCTTTCGTTCTTTCATTCTTTCCTGATCTAGAGCCTATCGCAGATACACTGGGCTTAATCCTGGATTACATAATTCACCTGGTCGTTGCAGGGCACCATGCACACAACCACAACCCTGCTCGCATCTAAAGGCAATTTAGAGTTTGCAATGTAAGGCAGCCAATCCAGCTACTCTCGTTTCTCCCAGAGGACACCAACAAGTACAACGGGAGAACATGAGTAACTGGACACAGAGAGTAACCCGAGCTCAGGACTACACCTGGAATCCTGGAGCTGTGCATTCATTGGCAATGCTATTGTTTATTATTTCATCAGTTCATCATCTGTTTCTGGCAAACACATTAACTGTTAACAGCAGATTATTAATTATTATATATACAGTGGTGTGAAAAACTATTTGTCCCCTTCCTGATTTCTTATTCTTTTGCATGTTTGTCACACAAAATG
>JAOVVA010000009.1:4380037-4391251 GCA_028565275.1 Leiocassis micropogon | reverse complement strand
ACACACAAAATAATAGATTTAAACCAGTATTAACCTTTTCAGCAGTTTGACCTACAGTAGCTCTTCTATTGGATCAGTCTGCATGTCCTGATCAGTGAGCCTTGGCCACCCATGACTCTGTGTCCAGATCAGTGGTTTTTCCTTCTTAGGGCACTTTTATTATTATTTCTTTAATTATATTTTTATTGATATTTAACAACAAAAAAAAAAGCAGAGCCAGATCAATATACAATCAACACCCGCAGCGAACATTTAAACACAAACAATAATCTGTTAATATAAGAGTGAAGATGGAAAAACCAATTGAGTAGTCCAGTAAAAGAAAACATAAAAGAAAGAAAAAGTCATGATTATTCAAGTAGATCCCACAAAGGGGCCCATATCCGCCAGAATAGTTCAGATCTGTTCCGTCAGTCATTCATAAGTTTTTCCAAAGAGAGAAGATTAGACACTTGTGCCAAACACATCTTTAAAGTTGGTACACAAGATGATGACCATACAATAAGTATCCATTTCTTTGCCAGATAAGTAATGAAATTTAGTAAGCAGTTTAAATCAGAAGGAAGATTTAGAGATATTTTACAAATTAGGAGGTATACAGTTGGAGACATAGTGAATTATCTAGCCAATATTTTCTAAACCTTGAGCCACTTTTGGTACTGTAGCTTCTCACCACTGCAGACCACAAACATCCCACAAGAGCTGAAGTTTTGTTATTACTCTGACTGTCTTCTAGCCAACACAATTTTGCCCTTGTTACAGACAGTCGCTCAAATCCTTATGCTTTCCCTCTTTTTCTGCTTCCAACACATCATCTTCAGGGACAAAATGTTCACCTGCTGCATAATACATCCCATCCATGTCTGGGTGCCACTGTAAGGAGATATTGTAACTGTAGCTACTGTGACAAGGGCCAAATTCTGATGGCTAGACGACTGGGTCAGAGCAAGTCCAAAACAGCAGCTCTTGTGGGATCCAAGGAAGGAGCACCTGTGACCTAGCGACAGCGTCATGGAGGGGAAGGCTCACTGATGCTCGTGTGGAGTGAACGCTCTCCTGTGTAGTCTGACCCAATAAAAGAGCTACCCTACCCTAGCTCAAATTGTTGAAAAGGTTAAACTTGGTTACCATAAAAAGGTGCCAGAATATTGTTGTTTCAGTGGCAAAAAGTGGGATCTACTCAATAGATGACCAAAACGAGTGGTCGTGATATTATGGCTGTACAGTATATTAACGTTACCTCTAGTGCAAACATTCTGTCCATCATGCTTCTGGAGGACGTCGCATCTGCTACAATGTGCACCTCAAAGCCCTTCCCAATCAGGTCCAGTGCTGTCTGCTGGATGCACACATGAGTCTACACGTACAGTACAAGAAGGGTTTATTTAGAGAGACTAAGAAGCAGGTCGCAGTGTCACTTATCATTAACCAACAAAGGGACGTATACGTCTACATTTGGCACTTTATAACAGAGAAGGCAAAATTGCTTAAAATAATGTATTTGTGTAATGTACTTGTGTCTTCAGGTCTGTGCATTCAAATAAATCTTCAAGATTCCTTTTATTTTATTCCTAATATTTTTTTTGTTTATGTATATGAACTGAGAATATGATAAAAATACACAGAGAATAACAAACGCTCAAACAAGAAGACACAGCACCTATTATTATTATGATTATTATTATTATTATTATGATTATTATTATTATCAGACTTATTTCGGATATTTGCATCTGATGTATTCTACATATGTGTTTATTCTTTATGAACTACTAAAACAGTCATAAAACAGTTTATCCAGTACCGCACCGCACTAAAATACTGCTTGAGACATTTTCTGTGTGATTGTCAGTAAGTGGCTGATAAAACAGCGCCGGATTCTAAAGGATATCCATCGGAGTGCCAATACTTAAAAGCCCGAACACTAATGTCCATGTAGGGTAAATGTTCAGAGATTATATGCTGAACACAAGCTGTAGCTCTGCAGATATATATCTACAGAACTGGCTACAGAAATTACATCAGAGTGCCAACTAAAATAAAAAAATGTACAGCAATGAAAAAAAAAATTAGTAGTTTAATCATTTAAAAAATTTCTTTAAATAACTACATTAATTAACATCAGTTAATTCTGTAAAAATAAATAGCCATTAAACAGAGAGGTTGCCTGGCTTAAACAGAGAGAGAGAGAGAGAAACAGAGCATGAAAAAAATCATTAGTGTCGCTCACCTCCACTCCGAAAAGCACAATGCTTCGAGCTCCCGGAGTCTCAGCCAGCACAGCTTCCACCTCGGGCAGCACCATGGAGAACTTGGTTTTAGGGAAGACCAGCTTGGCCCCGGTCAGATCCAGCTCCTGTACAGTGCTACCCAGGCCTTTAGGGTACTGCTCTGACACGATGACAGGGATTCCCAAAATACGAGCACCTTGGAGCTAAAACACAACATTAACCTCCTCTGAACCCGCTATTCTCTGGTGCAATGTCTCATTAAACCAGCATATCTTTTCACTTGTAATTTCCACGCTCATGAGGCCTCCTAATAGCAGGCATGTGTACTCAAGTGTGTGTGCAAATATAAGACGCAACATGGCATTTTCATTTTTATATTGCAAATCAAGCTCAGTAAAGTTACCATATATTCCTTAGCTGGGCATTTGTACAGTAACTCCAGTAGGATTTGTAGTTTTGGTAATATTTTTGCTTTTACCTATAATAAATAAATGTGCCTTTAACTATACTTATTTTTTTTTCTCTTAATGTTCATGTTGAGTTACACTATCATTTACCCATTCTCGAATTTCAGTTAGCATATTCTTAATTTTCAGTTTTTTTTCTTTCTTTCTTGCATTTCAGTGTTCATTGTTTTAAATTTAAGTTACATTTTATTGAGTTTCTAATTTTTTGCAGTGTTTTCTTTTTTTAATATTTACAAATCAAGATCTTCAAGAATTCAAAATCAAGAATTTTAAACTCTAATTCTGAATGTATATTATTTTACAGCAGATTACTCATATTGTTCCTACCCAAAAAGACTTTTAAATTTCCATCCTTTTTCAGATTTGTCAAATTCTCATTGCTTTTAGTGAAAATAAAATAAAAAAAATCAAAATCAAATGGTGAATACTTTTTCACCACAAGAATAAATAAATTACATAAAAATAATAATAATAATAAAAAAATAATAATAATAATAGTTTATTATTATCAATGCTAATGTTATTATTATTATTATTATAGTTTATTATTATCAATGCTAATATTATTATTATGATGATGATGGATGATGATTATCATCATAATAATAATAACATTATCATTGCTAATAATAAACTATAATAATAATAATAATAATAATAACAACATTAGCATTGATAATAAACTATTATTATGATTATTATTATTATTATTATTATACTGTAAATTCCAAAATCATTGTTCCAACCTTTTGAGTCTGTTTTGACCTTTCCAAACTTTGACATATTCCTCTTCGCTCCTCTCTGCAGTGCCAGTCTGGAAGATTTACCGCTTAAACCATTTGTGAATAAAGAACGAGAGCTTGGACTGTCCACTCTAATCATCAGTCGCTCACAGATAATTACAGTATGTACATATTTATGAAATCAAAACTTGATTGAGGAACAAGAACCAGATATTTCTTATAAAATGAAGTGAAAATGTTCCTATTTGGCAATACATATAATTATATAATATTTGTAATAGTATCTCAATGTCACTAGGCCTCTATTTTACCAAGCAGCGTGAACTTAATTTATTACTTAATGAAGAAAAAGTCCAGATGTTCAGGAAAATCAAAAAAAGGAATATGTATACAGCTTCAAGGTCACAGCACCTTAAAACATGGTGATACTGTTAACTGTCTGAGAATGAGGGTCACATGAGTGAATCAAGGCAATAAAAATGTCTGATAAAATAATAGATTTAAAGAAGATAAACAGTCCTTCTCTGTCCTTACTGTCTCTGTTTTTAGTGCCAGAACTTCGCATAACAGGTAAAAACTTATTGCTATGGAAAAACAGAGAGATAAATCAGGACAGACAGGAACAGGATAAATTTTTACCAGCCTCTGGCCAACACTGATGATGTCACCAAAGTACTTGATGGCAGGTCTGAATCGTTCCTGCATGTCGCAGCAGAAAAAAATGGTGGTTGCTGGAGAAAGATTGCCCAGTGTAGTGATCTACAGTAAAAGAAGAACAAATAAATCACCTTAAATGCTGTTTCTACCTGACAAACTACAACATTTCCTTTCATTTCTTTTCCATCTCGCTTATTACTTGTGCAATGAACTCAGAGATCCATCTCCATCATTCAGACATTTACTAAACCTGATTTTATTTAAGCAGCATAAAAAAAGATGCTCATACACTCTAAAAAACAAGGCTTAGGTTTTAAATGCTGAAAAAGACTCTGTAGTCTAGATCTAATGAAAAGGTCACAATTTCTTCATTGCACTTGAAGGATTAACACAAAGCTGGGACTAAATCCAGACTAGTAGAGCAGAATTCATACCCAGTAATCAAAAAGCACCTGGCTTTCAGTTAATCCCAAAATACTACAGAGAAATTTTAGATGATAGGATATACATGGTTGCTACTGTAGTGCTATAAATTAAGCAAAATAGATTGTTTTTATCTACAGTCTTGTTTTCTTCCTGTTGCTCAAGGACAAATATTAGCAGTCATGCATGGATCATTCACACAGAAACAGATGTCATGCGAAAGCTGGAAGTCTCTTAGGGTTACATGTCCCAGTTTGTAGGTTCACTGTTACAACAAGCCTGTTTATGTCAAGTGTGTGACCAATGTGAACTATTACTGGAAAACACTTGGTGGTTGTACGAGACACTTGATCAGTCTATTAACCTGTATACAAAAAAAGGATTCAGTCCATCATTCTTTTTTTTCTATCTCTGCCTAAAACTTTTGCACAGTACTGTATGTATGTATGTATGTATGTTCAAATTAAACTATATATATATATATATATATATATATATATATAGATAGATAGATAGATAGATAGATAGATAGATAGATAGATAGATAGATAGAATCAGGATGATTACAAAATTGCAATACAAATTGAATCACCGCCTTAGTATCATGATAATATCGTATCGGGTGGCCCCTGTTGATAGCCCGACATTACAGGAAGTAAATGTTCCAGGAATTAATCTCACTATAAGGCATTTCCACATGTTTGGGCCACTAGTTTGGGAGATTCTGAACCATCCAGACATTAAACAGGCAGTTTGATCAAGGCTAAGGCTTACTGAGAAGATAGCAAAGCACTAGAGAAACTCTGGGATAAGTGCATTACTAATAGAGGTAGCTTTTACTCTCATTGAATTCTGCAATGAAAAGTCCCCATTTGACTTGAACACCCCTGGTATTTCAAGAGAGTTGATTTTTAAGAAATATGCATTCGAATGTTAAAAGCCTATGCATTCTTAATAATCAACTGGTTTGAAATACCAGGGGCGGTCAAGTCAAACCGGGACTTCTCATTACACAGAATAACAGATCAGAGCAAAGCAGAAAGGGCTTAAATATATTTAAATGGCACACTATTAACCCTGTTTGCTTCCAATGTATGGTCCGTGATAACGTAATGACGTCACAACCTGCCGTTAAACATGATGTCAGAACGACGTAAACAAAATGCCCTTCGGAACTCGTACTTCCGCGTCACAACAGGGCTCAGTGTTTACTACAGAGTGCGCTTTGGGAAGCGGTACCTTACATCAAATGGAGTGCACTTACAGTATAAAGGGCGTATCAAGCTATTTGTGATTGAACCTTCGTCAGATCAACAAGTTAACACACTGCGTGTAGACAAACGCTGTTAGCAGCACGAAATGCAAATAGTAACTGGAGATTATTTTAAACCATGGTAATTTATCTTGTATAGGATTTGAACAAACAGCTTTAAAAAATAATAATAATACAAAATAAAAACGTTCACAGCAAACGAGCGTGAATGAAATCCGCCTCACATCCGTCTGAAGAGGAACTAATCGCAGCTTGCATTTCTCCGCTGTGGTGAATCCTTTGGGCAGGTCCACGTACTGTCCCCATTCCTCCGAGAACACCTGGATGAGGAATTTGCGGTGAATGTCAATCTGAGGGCCGTAAATGGAGAGAAACTTCTGGACGAGCACTTCATACCCGGAGTTCAGAGGCACAGAGGACGGCCGCGAAAACACGGAAAACGAGAATAAAACGTGGACGTGAGCGCTGCTGGTGTCCGCCATGATGAGCCGAGCTGAGGACAGACTGCCGACTGCTGCTGCTGCTGGGGTTCAGCGCTCAGAGATTTATATATCTGTCTACACATGACCTACATCAGCTCTGACCTCCAGATGGTGCTCAGTAGTAAAAATCTGGGAGACTATATATCAGGCGTGTGTGTGTGTGTGTGTGTGTGTGTGTGCTCAGAAAACTTGAAATTCTTTGATAGTTAGTCTCTTTCTTTGTTGTTTTGCATTATTGGTAATGTTTTGTGCATCAGAATAAAATAACCTAAAATAAAGTCTCCACGAATGGGTTTTTATTTGTGCTCAAATTTATATTAATCTGATATATTAAGTAGGCCTAGTTAGGTGCATAAAATTTTTACACAAAGTACAATAGTAAGGTGGAGATGTAGGGGATAGCACTGTCAGCTTTTATCTCCAGGGTTGAAGGTTCGATCGAACGAAATGTACGTTTCATCTGGTCCTGCCAGTTTCCTCCCACGATCAAAAGAATTGCAGTCCAGGTCTAGTGGCTTTTCCAAAGTGCACATCCTTGTGTCCTGCAATCCACTGCCTTGTGTCCCAAGTTCCCTGGGACAGCACAACCCTACATAGGATAAGCAGTTTAGACAATGGGTGGGTGGAGGCATGGATATTCCGGTTTCCTCCCACAGTCCAAAGACATGGAAATTAAGATAACTGGCATTCGCATTTTGCCTGTAGTGTGTGTATCCTGCAATGGATTGGCACCCTGTTCAGGGTGTACACCGCCTTAAGCCCAAAGTCTCAGTGAGCTTCACCTGATAGTTTACAAGTAATTTTTTGGAGGGGTTCGTGTTTTTGTTTGTTTGTTTTTTTCCTATTATTTTCTGACATGAGTCTTATATCTTTCACTTGAATGTTAAAAGTTGCACAGAGTAAATAAAGCTGAATAAAACAAAAACTGTATCTGTCTTTACAGTATGTCAAGCTGCGAAGCAACAAAATGAGATTATTTCAAAGGGGACATATTCTTTCCTTTACCCACTGTACTATAAACATAGACTATTGTACCATTTTATTACTTGTGAATCTGTTAAAAAAAAAAAAGAACAAACCTACACAGCATTATATTTTAGAATTTCTTTATTTTCTTCATTTTGTTATAGGTGCAAACATTTACACTCGATTGTAAGAATGCGCTTTACATTGATTCAAATAATGTCTGCCATTTTAATATAGCAGTTGTTTATCATAATAAACACTGGCTTGTTTATTAATTTGAAAAAATCATGCAATAATTACAGGCTAACTCAACTCCATGTATACAATAGCATTGTTCGGTGAAGGCTATCAAATCAAACCTCGAAACCAAATTCATGAATGCATGATTCAAATGATTATTAATAGAGATGCTCTTCAGCAAAATAACAATAATAATAAACATTATTCTATTATAATTCATAGTAAATTCTGAATTATGGAAAGATTATGAAGATAGTTATAAACAGATTTAAGATCTTGGTGTAGGCATTCTCTAAGGCACAATAAACTGTCTGAATCAATACATAAGACATTTTTATTACTTTTATTCTCCTGAAGATATATGTGGAGAGAGAAATTAGCTACACAATAGTGTACATATTGTATGTAACGTAACTTTTTGTGAAACAGTATCAGTGCCATTAACTCCTTAAGATTTAGTTACACTTCTCATACAGCTCCTGTACTGTCAGGTGATGATTGGTCTTGAGAAAGATCCTGTCAATTGAAACCCACCCAATCCCCATGACAGTGTCTCATTTCACTTGCTGCTCCAAATAATACCACAAGTTTATATTCTAACGTTTATAGACCTGCTGATAAGCTTATTGAGACAAACCAAGAAATACATTGACTTTATATGCTGTCTTATTGTCAACCAAATTTGCTATTAATAACACCATTTCTTTTGTCACTGATGATTTTATACAGTTTGTTAGGAATCTGTGGAATTTATCCAGGAGGATTAAAGGAGGATTTATGTGCATTCGCAGTGCCGTGTATAAGTATGGACTATATTGGACTAAATTCTCACATAAGCAGAGCAGTCTCAGTATCTTCCTGGAACAATTCCTTGCTTACTGACATTGATGAAGGTACATGGGTAGCTCGGTGGTTAACATGGTAGATTGCTGATCGGGAAGTTCGAACTCAGGCTCTTCTGACCTGCTAATCTTAGGCTTTTACAATCAGCATTGAGCCGTTAGCAACGGCTATTGATATGACGGATACTTCTCCAGGTATTTGTTGCCTGATGTACCCAAAGACACAAGGATGGTCCCTTAACCTCCCCACCTATCTCTTCTAGACAGAGTCACATTCCTGGGGTGCAGAGGGAAACATCATTAAGCCTGTGCACCAAATCTGCTCCATGCTCGTTCTGTTCTGTTTTTGATACTAAACTGAATGGTCTGTGGAATAGTAATTAAAGTAATCAAACTCATACATTCACGGAACCCTGTAACATTTTTAATTAAAAAATAAAAAATCTATAAATCCAATTCAGTTCCAAGGTCCAATCTGTAACATTTGGGGTGGGGTGAATACCTACGCAGGGCACTATAGACAAGGGTCCTCCTGCCCAAGAGGGCCAGTGTCCAACACAGTTTGGCAAATCTGCTCAAACACAGCTGATCTGTTAAGTATTAAGTTCAGTGGGTGTATTTGGGTGCTGGTGAATAACAAACTTTGCTGGACACTGGCCCTCCAGGACTGGAGCTGAAGAAAGCTGCTATAGATCATGGAAAGCATTTGCAAGATTGCCCTTGTAACTGTGTCATGGCAAGCAGCTGTGCCTGTTTATTTATTTATTTGCAGAATCTGTGCATGCCAAAATACCTTATTTATTCCTGTGTTGGCTTTTGGCTTTTGGAGCAGCTCTCTAGGCTGTTCTGAAAAGACTATTCAATTTATCTCCAATACCCAATCTGTCAAGTGGCACAGTAGGATAATGTGTTGCTCAGTCCCTCAAAAATTGGTGCATAAAATAACAACTGGAACATGTTCCACTGCTGTATATGACTATATGTGTCTAAATATCTATGGCTTTATACATTTAAATTCCTTCATATTCATAAATACCCGGAGACTGGGTAAAACATCATGGGTTTTGTCACTTCAAAGATACATTCCACATGTCAGTATAGCAAATATGTAAACTAACCATTTGTAATACTACCGAAACGAAACATGAAAGATGTGTTGGTCTAAGGATTTTCCACACACACACACCCAAAAAAAAAAAAGGTCCAGGTGATCCATACTAAAACTATTGCAAAAGATGGAATGAAAAACATCTGCACAACTGGCTCTTCAACGAAGCACTTCTAATGATAAACATCTGTCCGTATCCATCTCTGGAGAGGTATGTAATTACAGACTGCAGCTTTAAATATAGCAATGTTTTCCATCTAAAGTGAAATCTGATTTTATTGTAGCAGCAGTTGTCATTTCCTGTATTGATCTCCAGTGACGCTCCTCACAGCCAGGAAAGCAAGAGAACTGACGGTGAAAGATGAAGTTGTGGCATTATTAACGTTAAGCGTCACCTGCTAGACAGACCAAGGAGGTATGAGAACCTGATACCGCGTGGGTCACTGGTGAGAATCCGGCCTCTCATTCAGCTCCGTCGCAGCAATCAGTCTCCTCGCTCTCTGCAAAAAGGCCATTCAAGTCATGAAAACTCCCTGATTCATTATTAACCGATAAGCTGTCTCAGTGAAATGTTCACAAAGGAAAAAGCAATCCATTATTCATTATGGAGTTACCCAGGCTTGCTTTCAGGCACAATCAAATATACAACACTACAAAAGAGTTGGGCGTGTTCAGGATCTTCCTTCAGAACCGTATGTCCATTTGGTTTGTCCGAGTAACAGAGCCGGTCACCGAGTATGGCCTAAAGCTTTTGCTTGCCCGATGCTATGCTGTCGTAGATGGAGTCTGTGAGAGGAACGTAGCATTTCTCAGTGTAGTCTAAAAAGTAGAGCGCATCAGAGATGTTGGCAGGGTTGAAGCCGTTCTTCACCAGACCGAACTTCAGCTGCTTGAATGTGCCAGTCAACTCCATAGACTCCTAACAGACAGTAAAATAAGAGACAATTATGTCATACAGTGTTTATCTGTCTTTAATGAGTGTACTGCTTCGTACAGTATATGCACATGATGAGAGTCATGCTGTAAGACTGAATCATATAGCTTCATGATCCAGTAAACATGTTAGAATTATGGTATAGGCTACCATCTAGTGAATGTTTAAAGCATACTGACTAGCAGGGGGTTTAGACATACAGTACTGTGCAAAAGTCTTGAGCATAAAGATACAATTTTAAAATTGGTTGTTTATATAACAACCACAGCAGCAATCTCATTTCCCCTCTCGTCTCTTCCAGCCATTTAGAATTCAGCACCAGCAGTATATTGATCATCTGTAATCATCTGTATCTGTTTCTAACCGGTTCCTGCCCTGAATTAGATGGTTTAATGCTCCACTAAATGATTCATATCACCCTGTGATTAATTTCCAAGTAGCTTAGAAATAACAGAAAATCAACCAAAAATCAGAAAATGTACATTTAACATGATTTTAAAGTGAATGATTTTGTAAATCAAGACTTTATGAGGGTTAATATTTGTTAGAATGCAAGCCATAAATAAATCACAGGCGTTCGAGTCAAATCCGGACTTTTGATTGTGCAGAATAACAGAACACAGTTTTGAGGAGCAGAAAAAAAAACCTACCTTTATTTTTCTATATAATCCGCTGCTACACCGATGCACGTATCACAGCGTTTCACTCGTATAATGCTTCCCTGTACTTTTTCAGCCTAGTCTACTGCACCTATTGTGGTACACCATACAGTACACACACTACCGTTCAAAAGTTTGGGGTCACTTTCTAACTCCATGATGGTTCCTGATTTTTATTTCTTTCTACAT
>JAOVVA010000009.1:4353969-4366123 GCA_028565275.1 Leiocassis micropogon | reverse complement strand
ATGTCCTTAACCTGATTTTAAAAAGTATTTCATTTAGTATTCATTTAGTAAGTATTATTATTATTATTATTATTATTATAAACCAAAAGTGGAAAACATTGGAACAACTGTAGACATCATGCACACAGTGTCAAAGACAGAATTCACATGCCATCTGGACAGGTTGTCATTCTCAGCTTTATCACTTTAATTAATAGCTCTCAACTAGATATGACATTATTAATGATATATTAATGTAAAGAATTGCTGTGCCAGGTTGTCTGAATTCTCTCCTCATATAGACTAGTTTAGCATTATGTGCATCTGCGAAAAATGGCAGCCGAAATATTAAGTAGGATCTTATTGTTACTACCAGATGTCAACAGCATATTGATTTGTCCTCTTTAATATAGGACTTCCAAAAGCTGCTCGGGTCAGTCACATCAAGGCTGTAATGAGCATGGCGTTCTTCCGCTTGTGCGGTGTCAATCAAAACGATACCATCTATCTCACCTTGCCACTCTACCATATGGCCGCCTCTCTGCTGGGTATTGGAGGATGCATCGAACTAGGTATGGGATTTTAAGTTTGAAGTCACATGAGAATGAGGATGAGCTCTACATACAATACATTTAGAAATGCATTTACTGAAATGTAATATTTAAAATAAAGGAGTCAAATAGCTTTTTAAAACTATACATTTAATACTCTTATTTAAGAGACATTAATGCAGTTTTGGATAATCTGGATAAACTAATTTTGGTAATTGTTTCTGAGTTCAAGGTGGGAAAGAGCAATACAATAGTGTGTGCGGTATTATGGGGTGCCTCTTTTGAGGTCTACCGGAAATGCCCAACCATGTTGCCATCAGGAAATGCATGTATTGATGACATAAACAATTCCTGGAAGTTTTTTGTTAGATTAAGGAAAGACTGGAAAAATAATTTAAAGTGGTAGTTAAAAAAAGATCCTGAATTTTATCTATTTATATAAAGCATAAAATCACAAGCATTGTTTGATAGAAAACAATAATATTTGATCAAGTCAGGCGTTTTAACAAATTGCAAGGTAAACTGGATTCAGTTTAAGACATGAATGATGAACAGCAGTGAATTTACAGTGCAGGATGGCCCACATCTGTAGCTTTACGGAAAATCTAATACAAGTTATGATAGGTTTACATACTTCTATCGGTTCATTAACAAGTTCATACTTAAATCATGCAAAAGATAAGGTTCACACAAAACACTATGGTCTATTTAACAACAAGAAAAAAAACTTAAATAGTTGATTTCCTGCATTAGGTATTTATTATTAGTCATTACAGTAACACAGTATTTCATTTATAAAAAACGTTAAGCCGTTAGGTCCGCATTTAACTTTTGCGGTAGGGGAAGGGTTGCGAGAATGCTTCCTGTTTTAGTAAGTTCTCAATATTTTCCTTCCTTACCAAATATTTCACCATACTGTATGAATTATAGCATTAACCAATAGCAGTGAGTAGGAATTGATCACATAGTATTCAGATGGAATTCTGGATAATGTAGGAAACCATTCAGCAGTGTGAAAATAGAATGTTGAAAATATTTAAAGCAAAAAAAAAAAGTAGGCTGCTTAAATATCACGTTAAATAAAAGTATAAATATTTATGTTCATGTTGCTTAGGGTGAATATTTTCTTAACTTGCTTGATTTCTTTGCTCACAGGAGCCACATGTGTCCTAAAGAAGAAATTTTCCACGAGTCAGTTCTGGAAGGACTGCATCAAGTACGAGGTTACGGTGTTCCAGTATATTGGAGAGCTCTGTCGATACTTAATCAATCAACCCAAGGTGCATTGCTTTCTGCTTTATAAATGAATGAATTATTATTCAAATTATTTTAGGACAGCATGTTATGTCCTAAAATGTTATGGTTTGTTATGTTCATGAGCATGCTCTGATAACACAAGTGCGAATCCTTTTTAATTGTACACAGACTCCAGAAGAGATTGCCCATAAAGTGCGTATTGCTGCAGGGAGCGGCCTTAGAGCAGACGTCTGGAAGGAGTTTTCAAGACGCTTTGGGAAAATCCGGATTTGCGAGGCTTACGGTTTGACCGAGGCCAGCATTGGCTTTGTTAACTACACCTCTGAAGTCGGACCCATCGGGCGAGCCAGTTATTTCAACAAGGTTCGTTTTGATTTTCAGACTTTGAGGTTGACCATATTTTCCTGGAAAATGTTTTTAAATAAAGGCTGTGGCTAGTGCTTTCTACAAATTATAGCATTGCTTTATCTGCTGGATTAATTATTATGTGTAAAATCTGAATATATACCCTGTGGCTATGAATGGGGATTGATTGCTGAGTGGTTAATATGTCGTTTGATTTCTGCAGTAAATTCTTATTTTTAATGTTTTTTGTATTGCAGCGTAGTCTACCATTTCAACTTTTAAAATGTGACCCAGAAACATGTGAACCCATCCGAACAGAAAAAGGGTGCTGTTTGAAAGTGGATAAAGGTAAGAAGTCTGATATTATGTAAGAATTAACACGCGGTAGACCGTGCTGTTAGCATAAAGGCGTTCTTAACCGCAATGTGCGTTATCTTTTTATATAACAGCACCTTCTGGAGTGTGTTATTCTGCTTTTATCATAGATGTTTTGACAACGATTACAATGTTCAATTTATTAATGTATTAAACATAATAACATACTTTAAGCTTTCTAGCTAGATTTAATTTCGGGGAACAATTCAAGAAACAAAATATAAAATAAACACTAACAGTAACCACGCTCTTTGTTCTGGCTCTCATAAGAGTCAAAGGTGCTTTATTGGCATGACAAATATTTACATTTTTGTATCGTCAAAGCTTAAATAAGATTTGACAAGAAAAATAAGAAATAAGTTACAAGAAAATACCAAGAGGAGAAAGTAAAAAAAAAAGAAGAATAGTATAGAAAGAGTAATGATAAATAAATGTATATAAAATAAAAAAGTACAGACATTTAGTTAAAGTCAAATGTAAAGTAAACATTATTAAAAAAAGAAAGTATACTGTATATACAGATAAGTACTATAAGTTATAATGATAATAATAATAATGATAATAATAGTAGTAATAATAATAAGAAGAATAATGATAGTAATAATGATGATAATAGTGATCATAGTAATAATAATAATATTAATAATAGTAATAATAACAGTGATCATTACGTATTTGTTTGTCTCTCTCACTCTCGCTCTCTATTTCTCAAAAACTACTGAGAACTTTCATGTGCTGATAAACTTTATAAAACACAGCAACTGTTACAAATGCTTACAACCAAGACCCCTTCCATACATGTTAAACATCACCACATAAAGGATATCATATTTTTAAAATCTATTATTTTTAGATAATGTGCTGCATCCTGTGTACAAGCCCCTGTATGTGAGCTGTTACCATAGAAACAATGCCATATTAGATAGAGTGCACTATTATCTCCCCCAGAGTATAGGAAAATAACACACACCTTCTGAACTTCTTATCCTATTCAGGCATTAAGCTGTGCTATGTTGTGAGTAAAGAATAAAACACAATGGACGTGCTTTTTTTGGAAAATAACGCATCCTGTATGCAATGCATCCTGATGCGAAGGGCAGGTACCACCATGAAGCTAATTTTCCAGGAACACTGTTTCTTCGGTCTTTGTTAAATAACAAAAAATGTGGTTCATCCAGAGTACAAGATCCTATGAAGGGCTTGCTGCTACAAAAATTCTAGCTCAATGGTAGTATGAGCGCTTTTTAAACCATAAATTGGTACTAATGTCAGAGCTTTTATTATGTAAAATTGATCAACGCCTTTGAGACATCAACAGTGCTCTGGTGTAATAAGTATTTAAGGTCATTCATCTGTAGCTTTTGTAATGAGAAAAAGTTGTACAGTATCTTGCCATGTGATTCTGTTGTTTCAGGTGAAGTCGGCTTGCTTGTGGCTCCCTTGTCTTTCACCAACCCTTTTCTTGGCTACGCGGGGAACAAAACCATGTCTGAAAAGAAGCTGCTGAGAGATGTGTTTAAGGAGGGGGATGTATATTTCAACACGGGAGATTTGATGGTCCAGGATCACAGAGATTTTGTCTACTTCAAAGACAGGATTGGAGACACATTCAGGTATTGTACTGCATTGCATTTACTGTAACTAATGACGATTTTGTGTATCTGTCAGGTTGACAACATCAGGTCTAAGTCATGTCAATGACTTTTCTTATCTTTTTTTTTAATTTTTTTTTTTTAAGTCTTTAGCACCTGAATTTAAATCTTTTCAATTACAAGACAAAATTGTTTACTGCAAAACCAGCCCATAAATAAATCTAAGTAGTGCATGAATTGGTTGCGTTAGAAAAAATTATTTCCATCCGGGAACAGTTTCTCCACAAGCCCTCTGCACACTTGATTAAGTGTCATTCAGTTTCTGAATTTACGATTAATGTGCATCCATTCATTAAACTGGGTCTCAGTATAAATGCTAACGCCCAGCTGCATTTGTAAGGCTATTGGCCCTTGTGTATACTATCCCTGATTCTAGTCTTCATGTGAATGAAATCACCCTGCTGAGAACGCTGAGGACAGAGCACCGCCCAACCCCACAGCTCGAGTGGAATTCATGGCCGAGACTAATAAACACTGGCAGCGTTTCTAAAGAACCAGGCCAAAATCTAGGCAGCGTTCATTCACGAAAATGCCAGAAGTGACGCAAGGCTCCTCTTACAAAGCCAGTTCTGGAGATGGCTTATCAATAGAGAGTAGTGTACTTTAGAGTAAATGAGTTCAACCCCAAGGCTGGCTGGGAGATTGCTGACTGTGGTATATTAAAGGAGACCATGTCTGAAAGATGGGAGAACAATAGTCACATTAGTAAGCCAGGTCAAATGCTTGAGCCCTTCATTGACGACACCATGAAGCAGGAGGGCACAAAGGGGCCATTTGTCTTGCTTAGGTTTGGCAGGTCAGGACAAAGCACTATGGTAATGTAGAAAATCTTGGCTAGAATGATTGAGTGTAAAACAAGCTAATCCTAGAAAGGAAGTGTCTTACTGGGATTGGTTTTTCCCAGTGGGGAAAAGTGTTTTTCCCCTAAATCACCAACATCCTTACGCATATATGGATATCTGGCTATCCACCATAAAAAAAAAGGCATGTGATTGCCTAGAATGCCATTACCTGCTTAAACATGGCATTTTTTCCTTTACTGGAACTTAGGGCCCTGAACATGTTCTAACATGACAATGCCCTGAGCACAAAATGAGGTCCATAAAGTGGAAGTGGAAGAACACAAATGTCATGCGCAAACTCTGAAATCATTCCCACAGAACACCGATGACATCAAGCACAGAATGCTGACTGCACGCCATCTATGATTTAGTGGAAAGTCTTCCATATAGACCAGAGGCTGTTCTTGCAAACCCCTTTCCAAATGCCACCTTGTGTCACACAATTGCCTCGTTTAATTATTTTTTCATAAGGTTCTTTAATATGCTTTAGACTGAGGCACAAGATTAATAAAACACCCATTCGCATAGGTTTAAATCACTGGTGTCAATCCTTGGTCTCGTGTTATCAGACAATATTGCTGTCCAGCATTTCTTATGATGGTTCCAAACTATACTCAGGGATACAGCTTTTTTTACACATACTGTATATTTGCTGTAGATTTTTTGCTCAAGGAAATTACTTAATAGATCTGCTTAAGGGTGTTGAGCTTTGTGAGATAATAATTATATTCATAAAAACCGGTTTTGTTAAGTGTAATTATTTTCAATATGTTTTTACCTCCCATTGTTTTTTTTGTTTTTTTTTTAAATAACCTCTTCAGTTATGTGTGTATCCTTCCGTATTTGTTTGACAGATGGAAAGGAGAGAATGTGGCCACCACTGAGGTTTCTGAAGTGTTAGGCTGTTTGGAATTCCTGCAGGATGTAAACGTCTACGGTGTCACCGTGCCAGGTTTATTCAAGATCTCTTTGACCTTATTTGACTATTCATGTTCCTCTAAGGTTTAGACAAGCAGGGATGTCATTTATTAGATTTCTTTTACAGTCTACAAAATAATTGGGGTTATTTTAATTCAATCTCCATTCATATTTTTTATTCATTATCATATGATTTAATTTTTTTTATTTGTTTGTTTTTTGGGCTTTGGGGTCCTGGATGTTTTTTAATATTGTGGGGTTACACCCCATCACCTGTAACTTACACCTTCCGTACCAGTAAAAAGTTTGGATTTGTTTTCTACATTAACACATAGGGTTTAGGTAAACAAGTAACAACAACAGTTAGTGGATAGTTTAAGACATGAAGGTCAGCTATTCTGGAAAAGTTCTTGCAAGGACAATTTTCGCAAGTGCATTTGCAAAACCCATCAGGCGCCATGGTGAAACTCGCTCTCATGAAGAACATCGCAGGAAAAGCAAGACCGAAACTTACCTTTGCTGTAGAGGAGAAGCTTGTTTAGAGTTACCAGCCTCAAAAATCACCAATTAACAAACGGCACCTCGGATTAGAGGCATTATGAGACTTTAAAGATCATAAGTAGCGTAGACATCTCAATCTGACCTGTTCGAAGGAGATTGGTGCACATTTTGGACGCCTTTCGCATTGTTTTACGAATTGGAAAAACATTTGATATGAACCGAGAAGGACTATGGAATTAGAAGGTGTGTCCAAACTTTTGACGGTAGTGTACAGCATTTCTAACAATAGAAACTGTCACAAAAGGAAAATGAGAGAAATCCAGATGGAGACTAAGATCTCTAACAAAGCAAGCCATGGGTGACAGTGGCAGGGAAAAACTCTGAATAGGAGAATTGGATCAGAACAGAAGGAGAACTTGGGTACAAATCTTCAATATCCAGATGAAATCATCCACTAAGGCCAGGGAAAGCCTTTGGCATAAACTTTTTTTTGTGTTTAGTTTTGTTTCTTTTCTTTTTTCTTTTGGGAAATGCAGATTTTTTTGGGGGGGTTTTATTGTGGGACCAACCACATGGGCATCTTATTTCAATTAAATGACACATTTTTTTATTCACACTCAAATAACCCAATAACAAAAAGCATGTGTATAAGGGTAGACAGAGAAATAGTGGGTTTTTTTTGTTTTGTTTTTGGTACTTGATAATTTTTGTTCTCAAATTCTAATCTAGAGGGAAAAAAATGGGAAAAACATGCAGCATGTTGCATTAATCTACATGAATAATCCTTGTACATACTCAGGCTACGAGGGACGAGCAGGGATGGCAGCTGTTGTCTTAAAGGAAGGCCATGACTTAGATGGAGAGAGTCTTTACAAACATTTGGTACAGAACCTTCCAGCATATGCCTGGCCATGGTTTTTAAGAGTCCAGGTATGAGAATGATAAAGATCACTTCTAGTAAATGAAGTTTGTGTTAAAAGCAATTATATTTTTACACTAGGTATATCAGTCAGTTATCATATCGCATTGTGCATTATGTCTTGAACATTTGTCCTCAAAATTTTCATTATCTAAATTTGTCACTTTGTTGTTATTATAGCTAGTCTAATTTATTATGTCAGGGTTTTTAATGGTGAGAAGACATCTATTTCAGGACTGGATTCCTTTTTATCCACAGACTTTCTTGGACGTGACAGAGACCTTTAAGCAGCAAAAGAAAAAGCTAGTGGATGACGGCTTCTGTCCTAAGGCTGTCCAAGCTCCACTCTACTTCCTGCATAACTCCAAGAAAACATACATTCCCCTCTCTCAGAGTGTGTACGATGACATTGTCTCAGGCAAAATACGACTCTGAGCCTGTCCTTTACTGACAAAGAGTTTGGATTGATCCACAGTGCAGCACATTCATGATTGTGTTATTGTTTTTGCAGGGATTAATGTTCAGGGTTTGTGTGTTTTAAAATATATATATATTTTAACTTGGACCTTGGAAAAAAAACACTGGATATTTCTCAAAAGCATTGCCACTTTTTTAAAAGTACTATTGCATTTCGGGTTAAATGTTGGAATGTTCTACATGTGCAAGCCCATATGAAGTAAGTTCTGCACCATGTCTTGCTTGTTTCCGCCTGTTGACATTTTCAACAAACAAAAAAATCTAAGATTCTATTGATATGTTTGAACACTGCCAGTGTGCAGGTGATTTTTGGAGAGAAAAGTTGGAACTTTCTGTGTATAAATATTTTTACGTTTTTTTCTTTAGATTTTAACAGGAAAACTTTTTTTTTTTTAAACTTCTGTCAGGAATGACCTTTTTTGCTTTATTTTATGTTAGCATAATTTAACCATGTTTAAGTGTTAACCATGTTAAAGAGTTTTAACTAACTTTATTACTATAGGATTTATATAGTACTGTATATGTAATGCCATGTAAGTTCTTTCGTTAGAATAATGTGTGTTTTTGTTTTTGGCTTTATTTCTAAAATTGAAAAGGTTCTCTTTAATTACTTTAGTAAAAAAACGAATGCATTTAAAACCAGGTCAGTCGTTCCCAAATTGCCTGTAGTGTGTGCCCAGTGATGGATTGGCACATTGTCCTGTTCTACCCCACCTTGTGCCCTAAGTCTCCTGGGATAAGCTCCAGGCCCTCACGACCCTGTACACAAGATGGGTGTTACAGAAGAGGAATGAATGAAAAAGTATTATTAATAGTGTGGCACAGTGGTGTAGTGTTTAGCAATGTGGCCTCGCATGCCCAGGGTTATGGAAGTAAATGTCCCACGCGCAAAAAAAAGGTTACAATTATTGGCACCGCTGCATTTAGTACTTTTTTGCAATCTGAAGTTGCCTCCTGCGAGAGGTCCCATGTTCTGACAGAGTTCCATGCTCCTGGTTGTGTGAATCCTCTGATTGGCATGGCTCTTTGCACTGCATTCATATTCTCAAAATACTAGTGAAAATAACATTCCACCACTAGAGGTCAGCAGAGATGTACTGATTTCTATTTAAACATCTTGTCAGACAGCCATGCAGATTCAAGCATTAAACCACAGCATCTATTGTGTCTACAGCATCTACAGCATCTCTGGTGCTCTTTTACTGGAGTTGTTTTTTTACATAGCAACTGTACACTCCACTGACAAGAGCGTACGAGATGTTATTTGTGAAGTATGCAATAGCTGCCATGGCCTCGCGTGTTTTTTTAAGCTAAGACTTTAAAAGGAGTGTCTAATTTAGGTTTACAAAAAAGAGTAGCGTAAACATTTAGTTACAACAGGGCCACAGATTATAATCTACATCTCCAGTAAACAACTCCAGTAAAAGATGCACAGTGTGACAGAGCGATGATTGTGATAAAGTTGTGCTTTTGTCAGGCTACATTTAAGCCATCTATAAAAGGAAAAAGATCACCACCAGGACATACCTGACCAAATACTGATTGACTAATAGCTGGATACTAGTGTGTGCCACAAGTGTGGTTATACTTTTACAGGTACACCTTTAGTAAAAAAAATTGCCTGTAGTGTATGATTGGGTGTGTGAATGTGTGTACGCCCGTGCCCTGTGGTGGGTAGTCCCCCCTTTCAGTGTGTACCCCTCCTTGTGCCCTAAGTTCCATGATGTACAGTATGTGTTGTGCTATGAATGTATCGGCCATGGCAGCTATTGCATACTTCACAAATAACATCTCGTACGCTCTTGTCAGTGGAGTGTACAGTTGCTATGTTTTAAATGTGCATGTAGTGTCTCCCTAAAGCTTGATTCTACTAATGAATCATTTGCAAATATACTGCCTAGCCAAAAAAGTCACACACTCCAATATTTCATTGGACTACATTTTATATTATTATTGCACATAATTACTGAGGCATTGTTTTGATAAGCTTGCACATTTTGCACAATATGTATTTCTGTCCATTAATTATATTAATTTCTTTGCAAGAGCTTGTATTGATAGTGGAAGAGTCGGACTACTGCGTAAAAAGTCTTTTGCAGCACATCCCAAAGATTCTCAATGGGTTAAGGTCTGGATTGGTGGCCAATTCATGTGTGAAAATTTCTCATTCTCCCATAACAACTCTTTCACAATTTCAAGCCCAGTGAATCCTGGCATTGTCACCTTGCCCATGTCAATGCCCATGCCATCAGTGAAGAAAAAAAAAACATTGATGGAAAACCATGGTTATTTAGCATATGCACATCATGAGCTGACTTCATTTCGGGGCACGCAACGTTGCTGAACCTAGACCTAATCCAACAGAAGCAACTGCAGATAATAACACTGCCCTCCACAGGCTTGTACAGTAGGCACCTTGTGATGGGTGCATTGCTTCATCCTCCTCTCTTTTTACCCTGATGCGCCTATTGCACTGGGCAAGGGTAAATTGGAGTCATCAGACCACATGCTCCACAGTCCATTCTTTATGCTCTCTGGCACACTGATGTTTTTTTTCCGATAAGCATCACTGATAGGTGGTTTCCTTAAATCAACACAGCTGTTTATTCCAATCCCTTGAGCGCTCTTCACATTGCGTGTTTCAAAATGCTCTTACTTTCACTAATAAACATAGCTACGAGTTATACTGTTATTTTTTATGATTTAATTTTACCAAAGGATTAAGTGCTCTCCGATCATTGAATTTTTTTTTTCAGTTAACATTTCTATCTCAAAGGTGATGGCTCACCACTTTTCTTCCAGATTTTGATAAAGTATTGGACAGTTTTTAAACCAATTTTCAACGAGTTTCAGCAGTCTCCTTAATTGTTTTCTTTGCTTGGTGCAGGCCATAAATTTGACCCATCTGAACCACAGGAGATGGCTTCTGAAATGGTTGTTTAAGGAAACATTGCATCTGTTGGGATTAAATAACTTGCTTCCAGCTGATATATACAGTACAGTATTATGTAATATCCGCATCAATTGTCCAACGGAAGGATCTCACCTCTTTGCTTTAGTTACTTCTTTTTGGCCAGGCAGTATATACTCTTCATATACCCATGTACATATACTGTATGTGATATCTCGTGCTTCCAGAACCACTTTTTCACATTTTAAACCCAATGAAACCTGCCATCATGATGTTACTGTATGCCATGTCATATGCCATGTTTTCAAGTAGCAAAGCTGGTGCTAGGCTGAAAATGGTTCACCACAATGCTAAAGTGAGGGACAAGTTGTCCTAAACTGTCTCTTTCCTTGTCACTGGAGTGTGACCCTGATGGGTGCACCCTGCGTGCCTTTAATATGAGTCTTATTTCCTAGAAACGTGTAATGTATGTACTGTAGTCTACCTTTAAACCTTTATGCTAGAATGAAAATGGAATTACAGTCTCCTGTTTCATTGTGATTGTTTAATGATTGAATGCTGAATAAAAATCAAAGCTGTCGAAAGGTGCAATTTACCACAGTTTTTGGGGGGCGTATCATGGTGTGTTTTCATTGCTGGGTGGGATGATTGAGGGTTTGAGTTCACAAATAAAAAAAAATATTATCCAGTGATTCATTAGATATGAGACAAATTATTTAGTTGTTCTCTCTCTCTCTCTCTCTCTCTCTGTCTGTCTACCTTCTTGCTCGCGCCGTCCTGTGCTGCGTGCTGCACGCGGACACCACACGCGCGCCAGAATCCCCAGAGGAACGTGAGACAGCTGCGGCGCGCTCACGAGCTCAAAGCTAACGGCTGAAACAAACGCACTGGCTGTCTTCAAACTTTCTCCATCATTTACAAAATATTTTTTGGATGTGTGGATAGTTTCTTACTTCGAAGGAGTTACTGAAAAGGAGGGTAAACTTTTTTTTTTTTTTTTTTAGCTGCCATGACTAAAGCCTAGCTGTTGTCTGTTTTTTTTTTTAAAAACGCGGATAATTTATTTTGTCTCACTGAAAGTGCGCAGAAGAGCTCTATCTCTCTCCTTATATATATAAAAAGGATTTTTATAATGTGGTCTAAGAGTAATTGGAGATGTTTGGCTTGGTTTCTGGCTCTGCTGGGTGCACTGGTGGGGAATTTAGCCGGAGAGATGCCCGGGAGAAGCCAGTTTCAGGTGGAGCGCAGCGCACAAGCCGCCGAGAGCCGAGTGAGGAGACGCGGCAAGCAGGAGTCCCTGACCGGGTGAGTGGCTTCATAACGACACTCTGTAGCCGCAACAAGCCTCCTGAATCACTGTTACTATAGCAACGCCAGGTGTTTTTATAATTAAAGTGTGTCCTCGCCCCCCCCCCCCCCCCCCCCCC
>JAOVVA010000009.1:4334162-4353177 GCA_028565275.1 Leiocassis micropogon | reverse complement strand
CAAAAAAAAAAAAAGTTTTAATATTTACCTGCAGTTAAATTACTAAATGTAGCCTACATTAAAAAAATAATATATATATATATATTTTAAGGTATCCTATATCATTGTCCACATGGACAGGAAATTTAAAACGTCCTGAGGACTCAAGGAACATTTTTTTTACAGACAGTGTTCGCAGGCAGGTGGCAAGGTGGCGTAATGGTTGGCACTGCGTCCTCGCACCTTCAGGGTCGAGGGTTCAATTTCTGCCTCCGATTTGTGTTTATGGAGTTTGCATGTGCTTGATGGGTTTCCTCTGGGTACTCTGGTTTCCTCCAGCAGTCCAAAGACATGCAGATTAGGTTAAGTGGCATTCCCAAATTGCTCAGAGTGTGTGTGGATGTGAAAGTGTGTCCATCCGTGGCCTGCAGTAGATTGGCACTCTGTCCAGGGTGTTCTCCACCTCGTGCCCTAGTGTCTCCTGCGACCTTGTACACAGCATAAGCGGTATACAAGATCAATAAATGAAATCCAGTGTAGTATGATACAGTATCTTTTTTTTTTTTTTTATAGTTTTAAGTAATTATTAGCCTGATTATATACAAACTTTGAATCTCTTCTTAATAAGATTCATGTACAGATGGAAGTTTACAAATACAATGTTTTTAAACTAATGACATATAAAATATATTAAAACATGACATAATATTTCCTTATAGTAAAATTAAATACATTTTCCTTTGTAGAACATCACATCCTGTATTGTTTTACTATAGTAGTTCGATTTTAACAGTTTGGATTTTGTATTTATTATTAAATGTTATCATTCATTTGAACTATTTACTGTATATGAAGGGTGTTCAAGCCATACTGGGATTTTTGATTGGTTAGAATAACACAATTACATGAGTAAAAACTACTAGTTTATAAAAAATCTATGAAGCCACAAGCCAACACAGGTAACGCATTAGACCAGAAGATGCTTAAAAGCTGCCAAAGGTCCAATTTAACTAAGAAGGTAAATATCTAAAGGTGTTTTGTCGTCCTGTCTAAACTGATATGGAGTGACATATCACTGCTTCTTCATCCCCTGGAAATCGAGTGGTAGTGAAGAGAAGGAATCTGACTTGAATTTGAGAGCAGTCACGCTATTACCATGATTAGTACTCTAACACATTTGGATTCACTTTGGCTTATTTACTGCAGCAGCTGTGTATACATGGAAATAAACACTCGTCCTTATCGAGGCATTTTTCTTATTTCATCTTCATGTTTTTACTTTTGCATGGTAGGTGACTCAATAAATGGCTTTCATCCAGAGATAATGAGAAGTTGCAGAACTAATTCTTGCAGTCTGGCCATTTGACTTCTCGATATTTAGCAATGTGATGTTGACGTGCCTTACTCAGTTATTTTCACTGTTTGTACTACTGAAGAGAATTGTTTTTAACTGGTTTGTTCATGGTTATCATTGGTCCGTGTTTTTCTCCCCCTTCCCCCTTTTTTATATAGACTATGTTATATAAATGCATTATATAACAAGACAATAAATAGATTTAAATGTTATATATTGATTGTGGCAGTTAAACTCAGACAAGACATAGAAATACGAAAAACGTTGTCCTAGCGTTCGCAAATGTAAACGAAACACACTTTTCTAAGTGGACTAACACTTGACTACTAACCGTTATATTGAGGCAAGGTCTTAACATTTTTCTGCAGGCCAAATGTGTGTGGATCTCGTTTGCACTCCTATTGCTGTCCAGGCTGGAAGACTTTGCCCGGGGGCAACCAGTGTATAGTGCGTAAGTAATGCACCAGATGTTACACACAATAAACTGTCTCTCAGTTGGTCAGTAGGATAAAAGCATAGATTTCTACTTGATTAGCTCTGGAGTGAAAGAGTAAAGCACAATTTCTAATAATAATTTAAAGGGAAATAGGAAGAGGCTCAATAACAGTATAGAAATGATTTAGACAGAGACTAATAATTGGTTTTTACATTGGTTAGCAATCTATATACAGTATACTTCTATATAAGCACATTTTTTATGATTGTCTAAATGATGCCAATAATAATTATGGGTCATTGGCATGGCTATATTCTACATTCACAAATGGCTTAACCAATAGTCAAACAACAGTCAATAATCAATTCATTAGTAATAATTAATCATAACCAATTTCCCTTCCGTTTATCTTTCATTTAAATAGTTCTAGCAGCACAATCCAGTGTATCCCCTACCATTTGTGGTGACCTGCCACGCAAACATCGACTCCCAATATAAATTTTTTTATTATTAAAATGGGAAAGTAGATTGTAAACATTCCGAGTCAGTCAATTGAGTTATTAGCAATCATGTAAGCAGCCTGGCTAGTAAGTATAGCTAAGCTGATGTTAAAATACAGCTGGGTTGTTGAGGGTATTACTACATGCAAAACAAATCTTATCGGTTAAAAGTTTTTAATCTGACAAATTCTTAGTGGCAATTAATTAATTAAAAATTAATCATTAACATCTCTAATTTACTTTAGGCTTTTTACTGTATATGGAGTCCTAAAATGACCAAAAACAGCAGCAAAAATACAAAGTTTCAATTATTATAACCTGTTAATGTTTCATAAAACAAGATTCGGTGAATTGTATAGCCAAACTGTATATCTTTATAAGTTAAGTAAATGATCACTGATCACAACTAATCATCCTTACTCTGTATATTCACAGTGTAATATTTCATATGGAAAATGGTTCCTTAAACTTAAATGCCTCATTTGAAGTGCTGTGGTTTATTTACCTGTTTATTTTGGTATTGTTTTTTCCTGTTTCAGTTTGTCGTTAGCTAATGTACTAACATTTACCCTTTCCTATTTCCGCTACAGCCATATGCCGTAACAGCTGTGGTGAAGGCTACTGTTCCAGGCCCAACATGTGCACATGCCCCACTGGTCAAATTGCTACTTCTTGTGCTTCCAAATCACGTAAATCTTCCTAAATCACTTCTTTATCCTGTGTAAACACATGAATTCAGCCTTCGGTCTGAGATGGAAAGTTGTACAATGATTTTTTTTCCTCAAACAACATTATAATCTTGGCAGCAAAAGCGTTTGCTTAATGTAACCACGTCCCTTTGGGATCATAAACTGTCATGGCGTTTTAAGAGGGTGCAGACAGATTTGTATACAGCATCACCAGCATGGATTTTCCAGAGTTTACACAGTGTCTTTTTCTTTACACTGTTTACAGTTTACTATATTTTTTCTTTATGTACTGCAGCTCAGCAATGTAGCATCAGATGTATGAATGGAGGTGTGTGTGAAGAGGATCACTGCCAGTGTCAGAAGGGTTTTACAGGAAACTACTGTGGGCAACGTGAGTACATTCAAGGAGTCATACAGTTCATATTGATGTTTTTTTCCCATCATAAATAGGCTAAGCTCTATATATGAAGTATGGAATAAAGTTTGTGGACACTTGGGCCTCATACAGTACCTGACATGTTTTTAAAATTCTTGACATAAAGTTTGAAGCAGACAATTTTATTGGATGTCTTTGTTTATTGTAGCATTAAAAATTCCTGTCACTAAACTAAGAGACCTAAATATGTTTCATGACAATGCCCCAATTCAAAAAGCAAGGTCTAAGTTTGGTTTGAGATTCCAAGGTGCTAAACCTGAACATCTTCGCAATGAGTCAGAACACCATCTGCCCCCAGGTCTTTTCACCTGACATCAGGATCTGATCTCACTAATGCTCTTATGGCTGAATTCCAAAACCTAGTGCAAAGCCTTTCGAGAAATCTAGATGTTATAAAATCGTGGAATTTTATTGTCATTGACGGTTAAAAGTTTGTCGGAATAGTTAAAAGGTTAAGGCTAAAAATAAGCTGATCAGCTTTAATGTAATCAGTGATACTATTATTAATTCAGGTTGAAACATGCTCAGTACGCTGTCAGAACCTGTGGTTAATAATCTGGCACATACCTGCTCATAACTTTGCTTCTACTAAACATTTTAATTTCATTTATGGCACAGGTTTAACTTCAGGCAAATACCTAAGGACTGTCCTGCCAGTTTTGCGTGATGCTTGATATGCCGGGCCAGACATACATACATACATACATACAGACAGAAAGTTTTCTGAGACTGGTTTTGGGTCCTCCAATAGGCGAATACATACCGTATGAAATGTAAATATATCATTGAAAGAGCAAGGGCAGACAAAACCTTTTTTTTATTTATATAAATGTGGCTCCTTTAAATGATTTGACCTTAAATATAATAATATAAATAAAGTATGTAATGTGTAGGAGGACCAGCAAAACTGCAATTTGGTTAGAAAAAATTTAGCTGTTTATAGCCTTTGTTGTTTTACTTGTAATAAATTCCCTTTTTATTTAAGATAATATTGTTTTTAAACATGCAGTGATTACTGAATGGCTTGAACTCTTTAATAGCGTGTGAGATGTAAATGTGCTTAGTAGCACACATTCAGAGCATGCGTAGTGTTACTTATATTTCTATAAAGGTAGAAAAATAAACAGAACTGGTGTAAATAAGCCTGAAAATCATCAGGTCAATTTTTATTGAAAAAAATCTTGATGTTAAGGGTCAGTGCTTCCAAATCTGTTAATGTTTAAAAAACAATTGGATCTTTGTTGACTTTTGCTTATGAAGTGGCTTTGGGTTGATTTGTAAAGTTTAAACAATTTGACATGGTGTGAATTGAAATAATATACTTCAAGATGCATATAAAAACAAACCTGCCTTTTGTATTCAACAAATGAGAAAGACAACACAAAATGTTGTTGAATACAACACAAATTCTCTTATTCTAATCAATAAATAACGGTACTTTCAGTTATTGTGTTGGAATTTTTTACCTGACATGAAATAACTTGTTAAACTGAAGTTTTCTCTTTATATCATTTCTGTGATAAACTGACTTTAATATGCGAGTGGTGGTGATATACATACTATACAAGAAAAACACATTTCAATTATAGTGTATAAAATAGAAAATGTCACTATGTGAAGGGTTTCACCACACAAAGATAGACACAGACATTTTTAGCACATGTAGACAGACTTAATAATATCACTGCTTTTCTGCTTTATAGACCTGTAAATGTTTTAAATAAACAGAATGTTGACTGCAGCTGTTTTGAACCTCACCCTGACCGGCTGCTAAAACATTCCTAGGTTAACCCGATAGAAAAAGTTATTTAAACGTGTATTATGTATGCATCATAATGCCCCTGTGGTTGTGTTTCCAGCGGTGTGTGAAAAGAAGTGCCAGAATGGAGGGCGCTGCATTGGGCCAAACCGCTGTGCATGTGTGTATGGATTCACAGGTCCACAGTGTGAAAGAGGTAAGACTGAAATTCATGTTTTCTTTTAATATGGTATTTAATTACTGGTTTTTTTTCTGCTGGTCATACTCATTATGTCAGAATGAAGAATCCCAGTAGGAAGCTACCACTGAATGATCGTTGTAATTTAGTTCTAATGACGTTGCATTGATGTCCATTGTTGTCCATTAATGTCCATTGTTGGGATATATTGAGAAGATTATGTTGAGATAATGTTGAATGAATGATGTTACAAATAAAACCTTAAAACAACAGCATTTTAACCTTTATTTGGAGCATTTATGCTCGTTAACATCCATTCACACAATGTCCAACCACATCCATGGTCCCTTAATGTCCCTTCACGTCAATTTTGACAGACACAAAAGCTTCCCACATGCAGTACTGTATGTGTAGATTATGTTATGCGTCTATTAATTTCTAAAAAAAAAAAAAGTTAATTTCAATAACTTAATAATAAAACACTTCACATCAACAATGGAAATTAGCTGTGCAAAAAGCACCATTTGTATTATTTTGCTTGTGAGACTGTCACCAGCCTCTGACGAATAGCAAGCTTGTTGGAACAAAAACCGAAACGAAAGTTTTTGCAACATTGCAGTCAATAGCCTGGTGGACTTGTGAGCTAGACTTTTTTTGTTCATTTATCAAAGTAGTGGTTAGATAACATTTTACCTCACAGATATTAACTGTTTACACAATCACTCTAACAGGGCACAACTTGGCAGCAAGAAACACTTGATCACCTGAAAAATAAATTTAAGCAAAATGTGCCATTTATAAGTTGTTTAACAGATTTATATGTAAATATAACAAATGTAATACCTGGTGGTGCAGGACTTTGAACTTGCAGCCTTCTGAATAAAGGGCCAAGAGTTTAAACTCCGGCACCATTAAGCTGCCACAGCTGGGCCCTTCAACAAGACCCTTAACCTGCAACTGCTCAGTTGTAGAAATAAAATAAATATAAATTGCTCTGGAAAAGTGTGTTTGTCTAATGCCATAAGTGTAAATGTCATGCTACCTACAAAAAATATTATAGTTAAGTATATTAATTACAACACACTGTAGTAAACTGTATATTTACTATAATAATGATTACGTGCTGTAATAAACATAGTATTTCCTTTAGTATTTTTTCTTATACATGAAATTCTGACTTATTGTCTTTTATTAATTTTTATCTGAAATACTAATGTTTCCGTGCACAGCAAAAACAAAAGACTTCACCTGGTTATTCCAGTATTTTTGGAGGAGACTGTGTCTCCTCTAGGGACACATGTTTAGATTACTAAATTATGTCTAGATTACTAGATTACTACCTGTTGAAAAACAATGTAATTCATTTATGTAATTGTTTTTAATTGACTTAGTTATATGTTGGATGCCTCACAGGTGTTGTCAAGCAGTGTACCAGGTCTATGTGTGAGAAAATATATTTATGTTTGTCAGTTCTCATGTGTATGTCTGGAAAAGACATCAGAAGTGGGGATGAGTGAGAGCAGATGTTGGTGAACTTAGCAGTGTTGAATTTTACAGTTCAACCAGAATCCTGGTTCTTCTCAGAGCTCTGGCTCTCTCTGACAGGTAAAACACTGTAAAGCATCAAAACCACCAATGACCAGTATTAATAACTGAAAATGTCAGTCCTGTCCAGGCAAGTCTTTTACCTATGTGTATGTGTAGAGGATGTCTGTTTTTGGGGCAGATAATGAGTGTCTTTGGTTGTCAGGTTTAGAGGAAGGGGAAAAGTTCCACAGGGCTTCTGACCACTTCTAAAGTCTGTCATCAAAGCCCCTATAATCAGAGATGCAGGAATGCTTTTCAAGTCACTCACTGATTTGAACACTTGGCTACAATCACTGGTGTTTTTTCCTCTTCACGACACTCAAACATTGTGAGTGTTAGAAAGTTTGTGGGAGGGGAATAAAGGACAGCTGTGTGTGTGAGGTTGGGAAAATGTGAAAGAGGTTAAAACAGGAAAATCAAGCTTTAAACACTAGTTATACTTTTTCTATGGATTTTATTATGGTCTTACAGGAATTCATTTACTGTAATTTTATATACATACTTGGATCTCAAAAAAATAAAATATAATTTAAAGTGTTTTTTTTTTTTGTAATTTTTTTTAAAAACCCTGAAAATCCCATAGATTCATTACATAAAGTGAAATATTTAATGCCTTTTTTATTTGATGATTATGGCTTATGGATCATTAAAGTAAATATATATTCAAATATATTATCTTAAAATATTAGAATATTTTATTCTGAGTTTGTATGTATCTCTTGGTCTAGTTCAGTACACGCAACCACAATCATTGGGAAGACTTCCGACTTAATAGTTGTCCAGATGACGCTCAACAACACCCTCCATAAGAAGAGCAAGCCATAGAAGGTTGTTGCTGAATGAGGTGGCTGTTTACAAAGCGCTGTAATGAAACATGCTCTTGGACAGTTGACTGGAAAGAAAAAAGTGTGGTAGGAAAAGGTGCACAAGCAACAGAAATGACCGAAGCCTTAAGAAGCTTGTTACGCAAAGCTGTTTGAAGAATTTGGGAAAGCTTGACAAGGAGTGGATTGAGGCTGGAGTCAGTTCATCAAGAGCCACCACAGATATCATAGTATCAAGCCACTCTTGAACCAGAGACAATGCCTGAAGTGTCTTAACTGGGCTAAGGAGAAAGAGAAGTGGACTACTGGCATTTCGTTTGGAAACCAAGGTACCAGAGTCTGGAGGAAGAGAGCAGAGGAAAAGTCAGGCAGTGATGATTTGAGGTGGCATGTAATCTGCCAACACAGCCATATACCAGGAGATTTTATGGCAATTTATGTTTCCGTTTGCAGATAAGCTTTACAGAGATGTTGAATTCCTTTCCCAGCAGCACTTGCCCACAGTGCCAGAACTACCACTAACTGGTTTGCTGACCATGATATTACTGTGCTTGATTGGCCAGCCAACTCACCTGACCTTAACAGCATGGATAATCTATTGGGTATTGTCAAGAGATGAGAAAAACCTGACCCACCCATACAGCCAAGCTGAAGACTGCTATTAAAGCAACCTTGTCTTCATTAATGCCTCAGTAGTGTCACATCGCCTCCATGCCATACCGCGTTGCAGTAATTTGTGCTAGGAACCCCAACCAAGTATGAGTGCATATTTGAACGTGTTTTTCAGAAGTTCTGTGTTGTGAATCATTTTTTGATTGATCATAGGAAATGTTCAAATACTTTGAGATCCTGTTTTTTTATCATCTGTATGTCATGATCATTGAACTTATAACAACACAAGCCTGCAAATATTTCACCCTACATATAAAACAGCATACAAAAAATAACAAAGAAAAAAAAATTTTATTTTATTTTCGATTATATTAATTATATTTTTTGACATGTACTGTACGGTATATATAAGCTATATTTTAGGAATGTATTTTTTGCATTTAATCTGAATGTGCTTTAATTCAAAAGTTTTTTTTACCACAGAACTTTGTTCCCTATTTACATTATTTTAATGAGTGGATTAAGGGTTATTGGATGTACACTACCGTTCAAAAGTTTTAGATCACTTTCTAACTCCATGATTATTCCTGATTTTTATTTCTTTCTACATTGTAAAGGAAGCTGAAGGCGTCCAAAAAATGCATTAATCTCCTTTGAACAGTTGTAGTGTATATTTGGATACAGTTTTATGATGTCAAATAATGTGAAAGCCAAGATATAAGCCTCAGAAAAAACTGCTATCACATGTCTTAAAAAAATTAAAAATAAAAGGGAAACAGAAAAGGAAAGACATGAGCTTGTGGTAAAACTCCAAAAGAGTGCACCATAAGGTGTAGACTTGCTTTCAGGTGCATGAAATTGACAAAAAGGTGAAATGTCTGGTAAAACTCTTCTCTAATGTAGATCATATGTCTCTTGGTTTTACAGAAGAGAATAAACTCAGCATCTTGTACAAAAATCAACTTTGGGTTTTGTATGTATAAAGGTACAGCCAAGCATTCTTTGACTGAAAATCAAATTATTTGTTCCACAGCCCCAAAAATTAAATACATAATAATAATTAATACAAAATATAAAATTAAAAAAAGTAAAAATAAAACAAGTTAACCTGCACTTTACCTTTTAAAAATAAATCCCTGGCAGGGTGTCAAATTGACACACATATTGACACAGGCTAATATGGAGATGGAGAAAATGGATCTTTAACCTCTCTAATGAGACTTTCTTTTGCTTTACATGCGCGCACACGTGTGTTATAAGAAATAGTACACGCGCGCTGTACACACGCGCTTACAAACACAAAATAAAATATGTTTTACGCACACACACACGTGGTCACAGTGTTATAGTAAACAGTACACGCGTGCACGGATGTTGATTATACCAGTAAGAGACGCGCACTAAGACCCAGCAGGGAAGACGATTATCCACAATTCCGCAGCGCAAGAGAGAGAAAAATCGTTGGCTCAGTTGTGGTCACGTGACGCTCGGCTTCAAAACAAGAAGCGCATGCGTGATACATGATACTCGGTACTCGTAAACCAAGACTTACTTGTTTTTCAAGTCAAAATTTATTAAAAATCTTTGCTCGTCTTGCGGAACAATCGCAAACCGTGTTACTCGCAATCCGAGGTTTCACTGTAATTCAAAAAGAAATAAGTGGACCCTCTTTGAGAAAAAAAAAAAACCTGATGCAAAATGAGCAGTAAAATGAACCATCAATCAGAACTAGATGAATCTGATATAAACACTAACACTTTAATCCAGTCGTTCATTATCTATCCCAATTATCCTGTGTAGGGGAGGTTGAAGCCTATCCCAGGGAACTTGGGGCACAAGTGAGGGTACCCTCTGGATAATGGTGTGCCAATCCATCGTAGGGCACAAGCACACCCACACTCATAGAGTATCCAATCATACTCTATGACCAATTTGAAAGATTGCCTTGGAGTTGACATGAAAATGCCACTGACATATCTGCACATGTCTATGGACTGTTGGAGGAAACTGGAGTATGTGGAGGAAATTTATCAAGCACGGGCAGAACATGAAACTCCCAAACCTGTAATAACAAAATAATAATTCTTAACGCCTATATTTTATTTCTATTCTTTAATAGTGAATCTAATGCACATACTGCATAGCTACTAAGTCCTATTAAGCATAAAAAAGTCTTTCTGGCAGCTGCGACTCTTTCTGAGTGACTTCCTGTTTTGGTTTCCAAGCTTTTCTGTAAATGTTTATAAAACAGTTTAAAAGTGGTCTCATAGTGGCAGTGCCTGGACTGTTGAATTATCCCAGAGCAGCTGTATGTCCCCTTACATGTCATCTGTAAATGTGAATACAAGCAGATGAGAAAGAGCTTAGAGATACTGTATGTTGTTTACACCGACCCTTGGAGCTGGAACCCAGAGAGTAACAGTAATGGATATTAAGGAAACACTGCATCCAACACACTCTGGTCACATTTTCTTACTGTTAGACTTGACATTGTGCCAAGGAAAACCTTTTTAAATACAGGTTTCAAAAAGTTTAAACTGTTATATTCAAATGATACAAAAGTTCTACTATTTTGGAATAATACTATAGATGTTAACACTGGACACAGTCTACAGTCTGCAAATTATGTACTGGTAAAGCTATTGGATACAACAAGCGTTAATCAAATCAATTTATCTAACAGTTTAAATTGTGTAACTGATAGAGCAATGGAAACCCTAGACATTTTCTCAGCAATGGTGAGTAAGTTATACCCAGCAGACTTTTCTAAAACCTTTTAAGTAATGTAGGTTCAGCAGGCTCATATGTTCTGAATGTTTCCTACTTGCTTGGGGAAACAATTTGGTTCCAAACATTTCATTGTTTTGTTTTGATTTGATCTTCAGATTATCTTAATAATTCTAAAAAAAAACAACCGACTCTTTTCTACAGATTACCGAACAGGTCCATGCTTCTCCCAGGTTGTCAACAAGATGTGCCAGAGCCAGGTGAGTGGCATTGTGTGCACCAAGACACTATGCTGTGCCACCGTTGGCCGAGCCTGGGGTCACCCTTGTGAGGAGTGCCCTGCTCAACCACAGCCCTGCCGCAGAGGTTTCATCCCCAATATACGAACTGGAGCATGCCAAGGTCAGGACCTATCTCACAGCTATCATTTACTATTCAAATGTTATAGTCTAGCCTATACACTTCAATGTGGGTGGTGCGGCATTATACCGCACCTCATTTTCCATTTACAGTCGACCCCGCAAAGTTGCGGTTTAGAGTTTTTGGCCTCAGTTCGCAGATTTTTTTCTTAGAACCTAACTAATAATTGTTTTTATTTAGCATAAACCTGTTATTATTTGCTGCTTTTTGGATTTGCATGTTTTTTTTAACTTATATGGAAATCTTGCCCCTTAATTTAAACACGTTAATCCAGGAATTAATTAAGTCCTTCCTTTTTTCAGTGCAGGCTTAGAGTCAAATGACATATTTCCTAAGGATGTGTGAATTTAGTACACATTTAATTAACAATGACTAAAAATAGGAATGCTCATCATTTCAATAAAAAAGATATTAAACCTTTAATCTGCTCATTAAAAACATGGTCCCTGGATATGTGTTGTTCACAGAATAAAAAGTTTATACAGGATCTGCCTTTAAAAGTTATTTTTGCATGAATAGTGCCTTGATGCAGTGACACCGGAGCTTTATAAGCAATGAATGTTATAATTAGTGTGCTCTGTACAAGTCTCAGTTTTCAGTGACAATGTCAAGTGCTGTTTTTTCTTTGTATTGAAAAAGAAAATGAAGACCTAAATGATTATTCTTTTGCAGTAATATCTGAGCACATTGCAGTGATTCCTTCAAATAAGCTTTTATACTAGCACAGACAATAGCTCTGTTTTTATTAATCATCTCACTCTAATATGCTACTATTCCTATAATGATATCTTAGATTTAAAGATGTGACCCATCACATCAAATTAGGTATGTAGTCATATTTTGGATGATACGAGTTATGCATATTTTCAGATTCCTTGTTCAATAAGCTCTATTTGGATACCAAGTTAGAAAAACAGCATGGAAATCCTTATTATATATAATTTTGTATTTTGGGACTCCTTATTAGTTATAACTGTCATTGCTTTAGCTGTAAGTTTACATTTTCCAACATCTTCAGGTTGAAGGGCTCAAAATGAATGTCAGCTTGATTCAGAAAAGAATGGTTTTCATAACTAAGTGCATGTCATCTCTGTATTTATGACTACTTTTTTTTTAATAGTGCAGAGGAGCGTGTCATTTGATGGCACTGTAAATGGACAGCTGGCTTTTTCTGCCAATAGTTGCATTGTAATTGCTTTGATTTATTTTGTAAGAGATTCATATTCATATATTTTGGCCAACCCATTAAGTAATTTTAAAACACTATGCTGCTTAAAAATGGATATACTTTAAAAAAAATAAAACATGTAAAAAAATAAATAAAGGAACAAATGGCAGACACTTCATTACTACTAAGGCGACGACTGTTTATAGCTGCAATAACAGAAGTGACAACAGGAACTAACTTTCATGAAAGTTCTGTACCATTAAATATAACTATATACAGCCATAAAATTAACATTGATTATCATTTATATACCAGTAAACTGGTGACAAGATGATGTGGAGAGCAAAAGCAAAACTTGTCTGGTCTGATCTTACAGAAAAGCCAATGCAGCACAACTTCCAGAAAAAAAGGTAAATTCTGGCCACAATAGAAAGGAACAGGAACATCCAGTGTATTTGCGTGAATTACGGTACATATAGGGGTAACGTCAGTATTTTACATTTTAGCACTGTGGGGAAGATACAGACGTACAGTACTGTACAGTACCCGGGTTTACCTTTACATTCTTTTTTTAAGCAACATATACTTTATGTATTAATCTGAGTTTAAATGAAATTAAAGGGTTTGGGGAGCTTATTTGGGGGCATATTTAGGGTTTAAACTATAAAAATAGGCATTTATAGGCTTTTTTGACCACATGCAAAAGTTTTTCTCAATTCGTGGGTGCTCAAGAACCGTAACTGCATCCTACTGTAATTTTTATTCTGATCTCATGGTTATAGACTGTTAAAAATCAATCGTGGCAATGAAAAGATACTTTCATTCACTCATCTTCAGCAGCCTCTTTATCTTGGCCAAGGTCGATTCTATCTTGGTGCATCTCATTCTATTTCAAAGCATCCTGTCCACACACACACACTCAGACTTTTGCACATTAATGTATACTTAGATGAATTTCCCAGCTAAGTATTTTTTTGAGATTATCAAAATTATCACTGTACATGGACTCAGAATATTACTGTTCAACCCTAAATCTTTGAGAGAAGTGGAATTCCTGTGTGACAGCCTGCACCCGAAGCAGAATCACAGGCCAGGCTTTGTGACTCCCGTGTGATTGTGCACAACTGAGGAGGCAGCATGTTGAAGCAAGGTTTATGTTTCTGTCTGATCTTTTGTCACGCAGGAATAAAGAGGCAGTATTCACAGCAGTCCCCCCACACACAGCACCTGATACAGAACAATCGCTCAGTTTGTCTAATATCTGCCTTCAGAGTGCCTTCGTGCAGGGACCAGAAGAAAACAAACTTTTAGACATTGTCAGTTTTGCATCTGTGCTTGTCATGCTTCCTCCAAAGAAAAGCCTGGAACTTTGATACCCCCCATATACATCTTGGCCTGGGTTTCAAAGTCGATGCTCTGCATACTGTAACAATTTAGCGTATGCTCTACTGCATCCACTGAGATGCTTTTTTCCTTTGCCAAGTCTCAACACCAGCACTGGCACCACAGGCCCATCTGGAATAACTTTGCATGACCTACATCACATTTAACACGGTTAAAAGCAAGCTACAAACAGCAAAGGCATTTCAGGCACGTTATACCGTATCTGTTTATACTGAGTGAATTTAGCTTTCCTACAGTATCAGCTTGAATTCTCTACTGAATCCTCTAAAAGCACATGGACGAAGTCTCCAGAGTGAATCTGATTTGTGATGTTCATCATTGCAACTGAAAAAAAAATGTCTTGAGTAATGATCTGTAGACCTGCTACATCATGTCTCTCTGGTTATTTTGCTCCAAAAACTGAATTGAACTTCAAGGTAGCATGTCTGGGCAGCACATTTCTGTACACCGTAACTCTCAATGAAGTTAAGGAGCCAGACTATACAAAGCGAATTTTGAAATGCTAAATTTTTAACAGACTATTTTAGTCATCCTTCCTGTGATTTTCCAGTGACTTCATGTCTCTCCAGTTTCTGGTGATAGGAGTTTTTTTAACCTGGAAATAGGACTCAGTGTCTACATTTGTTTGCAGACAGATTAAAACTAATCTACTCCTTGACATCCTCATCAGCTGCTATGCAGCTGGAAGTTACTCTGCAGTCTGTCTCCACACATTCCTGTACAATGAACTCTTATTTAAAGGGTGTAGGCTCTAGCAGGAAATTGGTGGGATATAAATGGTGCTACTGTTTCATACACCACTGTCCCTTGACAGCTTGTATTGTCACTGGTTTCCACTGAAAATTTCTAACTCAGTTTCTAACTATTAACGACAAGCTGGACTGACTTCAGGTGATTATATCCATCAAGCTACAAAAAAAATAACAGTTAACATCAATAGAAACATCAACATAAATCACAGTGAGTTTAAGGATTCGCTATTTGTCTGCATCTACTGTATCTGTCTATACATCTGTCCATCCCTCTATTTATCCATCTGTCAGTTCACTGTCGTTCCAGGTATTGTATGTCTTGGATGAGACATATCCTGGGCTTTTCCTCCCAGGCTGCTAACAATAGAAAATACATTTATCAGCTAATTAACTTCAGTACTGAATTTTACAAAATATCTTATTTTACCACAACTATTTCACTTTTATTTAATTTCCACTAATTCATACAAGTTTGCAATTATCGCATGCTTTTAACTTTGAACTCATGGCGCAGTCGCTTTACAGTACATTGTTCGACAATATTTCTTTCTACAGATGTTGATGAATGCCAGGCTTTGCCAGGTTCGTGCCAAGGAGGAAGTTGCATCAACACAGTTGGCTCCTATGAATGCAAGTGTCCTGCTGGTCATCGTCTGAATGACAACACAAATAAGTGTGAGGGTAAGCAAATATGAGTCCTTTAGTCGCATTGTGATAATTATTTTTTAATAATCTGCAAATCTGTATCACTGAACTTTCGAAGTTTCTTTCTATTGTCATCTCAGGAAGTATATACTGTATATATATATATATACAGACATATATACAGATATCACAGAGTATAGAAATAAAGTTTAATTGAATTGAAATATGTGAAATATAATGTGTTTGGCTATTAAAAACAAGCTAACATTATTCCTAAATATAATTATATGATTCCAGTTATTACATCTCTTTATTATTTTCATTAAAAAATGCCTACATGAGTACTAACAGCACATTTAATGTTTAATGCCATGCTTTGCAATGGACCATCACTCACAAGTTATTTAATTAACAAATACAGTGGGGCAAAAAAGTATTTAGTCAGCCACCAATTGTGCAAGTTCTCTTAAGAAAATCACATTGTGGGATTTTGAAAGAATTTATTTGCAAATTATGGTGGAAAATAAGTATTTGGTCACCTATAAACAAGCAAGATTTCTTGCTCTCACAGACCTGTAATTTCTTCTTTAAGAAGCTCCTCTGTCCTTCACTCGTTACCTGTATTAATGGCATCAGTTATCAGTATAAAAGACACCTGTCCACAACCTCAAACAGTCACACTCCAAACTTCACTATGGCCAAGACCAAAGAGCTGTCAAAGGACAACAGAAACAAAATTGTAGACCTGCACCAGGCTGGGAAGACTGAATCTGCAATAGGTAAGCAGCTTGGTGTGAAGAAATCATCTGTGGGAGCAATTATTAGAAAATGGAAGACATACAAAAATCCCAGAACCATACGGGGTGAATGACCTGCAGAGAGCTGGGACCAAAGTAACAAAGGCTACCATCAGTAACACACTGCGCCGCCAGGGACTCAAATCCTGCAGTGCCAGACGTGTCCCCCTGTTTAAACCAGTACATGTCCAGGCCCATCTGAAGTTTGCTAGAGAGCATTAAATGATGATCCAGAAGAGGTTTGGGAGAATGTCATATGGTCAGATGAAACCAAAATAGAACTTCGTGTTTTGAGGAGAAAGAATGCTGTGTTTTTGCAAAGGGACCAGGACGACTGATCCGTGTAAAGGAAACAATGAATGCGGCCACGTATCGTGAGATATCGTGAGATTCCATCAGCAAGGGCATTGAAGATGAAACGTGGCTGGGTCTTTCATCATGACAGTGATCCCAAACACACCACCCGGGCAACGAAGGAGTGGCTTAACACAATTATAATACCCACAACACTTCTGGCAATTCAAAATCTCAAATGGACCGTACAGACTGTTTTAGCTCATTGTGGTTAGACACTTTACTTTCTGGGAAGTGTTCATGTTTTGGGAAATGCTGCATGTGAGTGCTGCTTGGTTATAGTTTACACAGCTAACATTTCAGTGCTGAGACCACAGTTCAAATGACCGGGGTAAATGTGGAGATTCACTTCACTCCACTGTGAACCTGTTATCTCTGCCAAGTCTAACACTCTCCCAAATTCCCCCAACAACAACAGGTTTATTTTACCATCAAAATACATCTTTGTGCTGTTTTATCTAACTTAAACATGCTCATCTATCGCATGCAAACAGACAGCAGTGAAAGTGATGAGTCAAGCCTTGTAAATGTTTACTCTTCGAGCTGGAAAAGTGTTCACTAGATAACAATTGCTAGCTTTCCCAGCCACCAGATATAAAAAGACAGCAATATAATGTTAAATTGTGAATTCCATGTCGGGCGATTTGGTTTTCATAATAATTTTTAACAAAATATTTAACCAGCTGTTATTATTGCTGTTTTTTTTTTTTACTTTGGTAGGCCACACTGTGCACTTGGTACTCTATTATTTATATATGATATACTAGGAAATATACTATATAATATGTTTCATTACTTTACATTTTCTAATTTGTACCAATGTCAGAATTTAATAATAATATACATATTCTGAATACCAAATTCATCAAGAATTGCACAGCCCTTATAACAGGAATTCAGGAATCTCTCCTTGTCGATTCTTCCCAGATGTGGACGAATGCTCCACCATTCCACATGTGTGTGAAGGAGGACAGTGCACCAACTCAGTCGGCAGTTTTTCCTGTGTGTGTCCATCTGGATATGTGCTGTCCGCTGACAAGACTCACTGCATTGGTGAGTGTGGACAACTGGTGGACGTTTGCTATGACTGAAGCCTGTCCACTACCCTAACCCTCTCTGATCATATAGCCCCATCCCCTGTCAATTTTAGAAGTACAGTGGAACCTTGGATTACGAGCATAATTCGTTCTGGAAGCGGGCTCGTATTCAAAAACACTCGAAAACCAAGTTTAATTTTCCCATAAGAAATAATGGAAACTCAAATTATTCGTTCCACAGCCCAAAAAAATAAATACATAAAAATAATTAACACAAAATATAAAGTAAAAATGAAACAAATTAACCTGCACTTTACCTTTAAAAGAAAAGTTTAAATAAATCCCGACAGATGCGTGTATCCGTTTATGCGCGCAGGCGCTGTGTGTGTGTGTGTGTGTGTGTGTGAAGCCCCTCCCGTCCCGAAAGAGTGTGTGAACCGGCATGGGGTCAAATTACGCGAGTGCACACATAAGAGAGGCTGAGGGAGAAAATGGATTTTTAACCTTCTAATGAGACTTTCTTACACAGTAAACTTTTCTCCTTTCTCATTTGAATTTCACATAAACTCATATTAACGGAAAGACTGTTTTGTCGGAAAAATTTGCAAGGAACATCGCTAATGACACTCGTGTGAGCACATACTAACGGAATCACTGCTGTAACGGAAAACAAACAAAAAAATGAACCGGCACTTTACCTTTGAAAAGAATCACGACAGAGCAGTGTTTTTGTGAAGAGCAGGGGTGTGCGTGTGTTTGTGTGTGTATTTGTGTGTGTGAAGCAGAGAGGGGGTGCTTCACACAAACACAAACAAACACACACAAACACACACACACAGACACACACACACTAAAGGCGAGAGAGAAAGAGTGTGTCTGAGACCCGGCATGGTGTCAAATTACACGCACACACACAAGAGAAGCTGAGGGAGAAAATGGATTTTTAACCTTCTAATGAGACTCTTTTTTGCTTTACACACACGTACACACGTGTGTTATAAGAAACAGTACACGCGCGCTGTACACACACGCTTACAAACACTAAATAAAATATGTTTTACGCGCACACGTGGTCACAGTGTTGTAGTAAACAGTACACGTGGACGTTGATTATACCCGTGAGAGACGAGCACTAAGGGGAGACGATTTAACCACAATTCCGCAGCACAATCGTTGGCTCAGTTGTGATCACGTGACGCTCGGCGTCAAAACAAGAAGCACCTGCATGATACATGATACTCGGTACTCGTAAACCAAGACTTGCTCGTTTTTCAAATCAGAATTTATTAAAAATCTTTGCTCGTCTTGCGGAACACTCGCAAACCGTGTTACTCGTAATCCGAGGTTTCACTGTACT
>JAOVVA010000009.1:4305777-4334040 GCA_028565275.1 Leiocassis micropogon | reverse complement strand
AATTTATTAAAAATCTTTGCTCGTCTTGCGGAACACTCGCAAACCGTGTTACTCGTAATCCGAGGTTTCACTGTACTCGAATCACGGAGTGGATAAATAACATGCATGTGTGAGAGTCACCTAAAAGTCTCATCAAATCAAGGTCTCAGTCAGTCTAATTTCAAAGCACTGATTTATTCACGTCATGCTCAGAAACATACAGTAAATGTGTTTCCCATTAGATGTCTGTGTGTTGTATGTGTGTGATGGTACATGCTTGTTGAGGCAAGTAGAGAATGCTCAGGTATGATAAAACGCAATGAAGAAAATCATACAGTGTCAGTGACTGGATCTCAACCTGCAATTATGACTCCAGCCATTTCTTCATTCCAACCTGAAAGACATAAGACTCACTATCACTAATCCTCAAAACATATTAATGTTTACATTCACAGCAAATAAAAAAAAAATCCAATCAAAATACAGACTTTATTTTGGTACTTAACAAGTGTTGTTCTTTCTAAAAGTTGACTAACTATTACACATTTGAACTGTGCATGCGGGACAGTATCTTCTGAGACTTTTTACAGTGTGTATTATTGTTGGGAGCATACTGTAGTGTGTGGAAGGATGTCATTTTCAAGGTTCTAATTAAATATTTTAATGAATTATTTCTATCTATTTCTAAGCAACATGTGGCTGTTTTTAGAAAGTGTGCAGCTTCTAAAGAGCAGAATGCCTAAGCAAGGACTTTTGTCTAAATCAAGATGTTCCAGCTGTCCAAAGGCATGCTGACAAAAACCAGCAGTCAGAGCATCCGGAGCATGCTGATGTCACATATCTAATAGTTAATAAAGATCTGTGCTTGTATACTGTATAAATATGAACAGCATTCAAATATATTAAAACAGACCTACTCAGTGTGCTTTTGATCGAGTGGCAGTAGAGGCCTAATGAATATGTGCATTTTTGTTATATTCTTCCAGTAATTAGTATTTTTAAGCATGTATTAATGGTCAAGAGACTAAAGAACTTGCCCTTGAGAAGTCAGTGACGCACATGTTCAGGGGTTGACTGACCTAAATACTGCAGGAAGTGCAACTTTCTTTCTCTCTGTGGCTGCTGAAGTGAGGCCTTTACTTGATTGTGTAATGAGATGTGGATTCGTGCTGCGATGATGAGCAAAACCAGTAAAATAGAGATTTAGCAGACAAAGAAAAGGAGGTGTACTGTACCTCCAGTGTACTTCTGTCCCTTAAGATTTTAGTGAAAACATCACATTTAGGCAGACGACCTTATCTTTATTTTATCTCGTAATACATCTAAGCAGTTAAGGGCCCTAAAGGTGGTAACTTGATGATCATGGGGTTTGAACCTTGGACCTTCCAAACCATAGCCCAATGCCTTAACCACGGAGCTACCCCTATCACCAAAGCAAGGGATGAGATAATTATAACGTTTTGCTGATTTGGTGTGTGTGTGTGTGTGTGTGTGTGTGCACGTTTGCGTGCGTTTAAGGGCAGCACACAGGTTCCTGTTTTAAAGCCGTACTGGGTGGGCGCTGCGCTCAGGAGATGTATGGGCGCCACACTAAAGCGCAGTGCTGTTGTGACAGAGGCCGCTGCTGGGCACAAGGAACTGTGCCAGAGATATGTCCTAGCCGGAGATCTGGTAAGTTCTTCTCCCTTAAACAATAGGAATTTTTGCAATTGCGGTCAAAGGACTTTAAATGTGCTAAATGTCCTGGATGGATGATCATGCTCATGTTTTGCAATGCGTAAGGTTCAAGGAAACTTTATTATTCCCAAAAGGGCAATTTGGTTCAAAGCCAAGCAGCAACATTTAACAGGGCAAATAAATAAGTATAGAGTTCATAATTACAGCTTGTCATTAACCACACTAAGCAACAGGAATAAATGACCTTTTAATTTTATTTGGTCTACATTGTGGCAGAATATATATAAATGCACCCTGATGATAGTAGCCTAAATTCATACCACAAGGCACCTGACCTTATACGAGTCATGAAGTTCATGCATTCAGTGATGTATCAGCAATTTTGCAGCACACCTTCACAATGGCCTGCAAACTATTTTTTAATGTAACAGAAAGTAGCGCGTCAGTAAGAACAGATTCAATAAAACAAGATTAAAGCATTTCCATAAAAGTGGTATCAACATTAAAACTGTCAAACTTATGATATCAGTACATATGCTGAAATTATTTCTTACACACAGCATTAACCATCACAGACTACCATTTTAAGGTTTGTCACTACCGAGTAGAAACACAATAACAGTATCATCTGTGAATTTAATTAAACTGTTATTGTTCTTTTCTTAGTAGTGACGACCTGGTCCCTTAGGTCTATGGACCTGCGGATGAAGTACCTTCCTGTTTTAATTTTGCAATCCCTATTAAAAGGCAGTTATCACAGATGACCTTTTCCTGCTTAAATATTTAAAAAAAATAGCAACAGAAAAAACATGTGCAGATGCTAGATAAGGAGTATGTGATATATAAGAAAGTATTATAAGTATGTTAAAAACAAGTGCATACCTGTGTTTGTACTACTGGTAATCATAGCAACTGGATCTTTTTGTTCGTCTCAGATGAATTCCACAGGATGTGCTTAGAAGGAGGATATCCAGATGTGGATCCTGGCATCAGAGAGGACAGAGTTCCTCAGCAGCCCCATGGACATGATGGCCAACCACTTTATCCAACGAATGGGAATGGTCCTATATACCCAGAGCTTCCACAGATCCCACATATTCCACAGATCCCTCAAATCCCACAGATCCCTCAAATCCCGCAGATTCCTCAAATCCCACGAATCCCTCATATTCCCATTAATGGACATGACAATGGTAATGGACAAGGACCTGTAGGTGAGCGAGACACTGCAAAACAAACGTGTAATATTTCAAGACCTTTGGAACATTATATTTTCATGATAATATAAACATATGTTGTACATACATTTTATTGATTTGTATTAATGTCTAAAAACTTGGTTAAAAGTTAAAAGGCTTCACACAAAGATATGCTAACAGAATGTTTGTTTGCTTCCCAGTTGGTTTAAATCAGACAACAAACAAATGTTTGCTGATGCCTAACTTGTGTCTTAATGGTCGCTGTATCCCAGTGGGGTTTGGTCACCGCTGTGAGTGTAACACCGGTTACCAACTCGACAGTCAAATGGAGTGCTCAGGTAACCCCAGATCAGCTGTTAGACGAAAGGGGCCTTTCCCAAATTCCAACATTGTTTGTGTGCATAACTGTTTGAAATTGAAATTTGTATTATTTCTTTGTCGGCCGATTCTCTATCACATGCCTCAATCTCATTGGCTGCACATTAGCCCATTAAATGTTATGATAAACTCACAAATATACTTTCGCCTCCACTATAAAATGTGACAAAGTCTCAGCTTCAAGACAAACTGTCACAGACTTTCTAATTGAATTTGTTAAAGCTTGCAATGTTTATTTGGTCATGGACCCTGTAAAATGCAGCCCATTTTCATTCATGACTTGTCAGCTCACCTGTTAACAATAAACGGGGTACCCCTTCTAAAATAAATTACGCACAGCTATAATTTTGTATTTGTTGTGTCCTATGATTGTACCAGTTTGTGATCAAATGTAATATTTTTTTAGACAAAAAAAAAAACAATTTAAACCAAGTTGATTACTGCACAGCTACATTTGTAGATAATGGAAGTATTTAATTGCATCTGCCATATGTTTTGTGTGTGTGCGGTATAGATATAGATGAATGTGTATCTGAGCCATGTACCAACGGAGACTGTGTGAACACTGCTGGTTCTTACTACTGCAAGTGTCATACAGGCTTTAACAGGCCCCCAGGCAAACAGGCCTGCTTTGGTGAGTCCTGGATAATGCAGCACACCTGCTAGATTCAACTGAGATAAATTACAAGACCTTTAATATAAAGGGTTTAAATAATATTCCACATCTGAAAATAAAATTAATTAACTATAGGTCACATACCAGGAAGCCAAGATTGGCTTAGTGTGAGATACGCTTAAGTTTTTATTCCATAGTAAACTTAAATAAACTGAAATAAAAACAGATCAATTAAATATTTGCTTAGTATAATGAATATGGAACCTTAAGGTAACTTTTAAAAAATCAAATGTGCAAAAGTGTTTCATACCCATCCTTTTAGCACATGTGCTCCCCAAACAGACATTGACGAGTGCTTGCATAACGGAGTGCTTTGTCAGAACGGCCGCTGTCTGAACATGGCGGGTAGCTTCCGGTGCATCTGCAACGCAGGCTTCCAGCTTACCCCGGATGGCAGAAACTGTATGGGTAAGACCTCATCTCTATAGTATGTTCACACGTGGGTCTGCACTGTGTTAGACTGTGGAATGAAAATCATCTTACATTCTAGCTTTTATTTATTTTTTTAAATTGTTTTAATCAGCGCTGATTCTTTGATATAGATATCACTGAACGTATATGACTGCTTCCTCTGGTCTTCATTTACCCTATGGAGCTCAGATGTTGGGTAACATTGCTCATCTACTTATATAAAAATATCTTACCATGCAACATTTTTTATGTCTTTTTTCCTACAGACCATGATGAATGTTCCATAACAAACATGTGTTTGAATGGCATGTGCATTAATGAAGATGGTAGCTTTAAATGTGTGTGCAAACCTGGTTTTACACTTGCCTCTAGCGGTCGCTACTGCAAAGGTATGTATTGTTGTCAGTTGTACATCTATAACACACTTTCATCCAACCTTTTAACTTACAGCAGGTATAAAATACTGATAACCATATTGCAAAAGTTCTAATATTGCAAAAGTTCTAAGTATCTAATATCGTTAAAATATTGCATATAATATAGTCATTGCATATGTGTGTTTTTGAGAATATATGCATGTTTTGAATGTGTGTGTTCATTCTCACAGATATTGATGAGTGCTTGGCCCCTGGTATCTGCATAAACGGGCGGTGTCTAAACACAGAGGGGTCTTACAGGTGTGAGTGTTTGGGAGGACTGGCTGTTGGGCCGGATGGACGCTCCTGTGTGGGTAAGAACAAATAAAAACACACTGATACACACACAAACACTCATGTAAGTGTAAACTAGAGGCATATTATTAGCCCTTGGTGCATGTTACAGTGCTTGACTAATTAGTTTATGCTTCTGTGAGTTATGTGACATAGAAGATATTTGTGTGTCACATGTAAATACTAATTCCTCCAAGTTTACCATCAGATACAACCTCAACAAGAGACTTGTTCGAACTCACAGCTATACAACTCCTGGTTCTTATAAAGACGATGAAGCTACAGGGGCTCAAGCGTTCACGTTAAACTGGGACTTCTGATGCAACTTCTCGTAAATAAAGGTGTAAAAGTGATTGACATTTACAGTACTGAACACTTGGCACAGTATGGTGCTGAGACTCTTAGTAAAACATTTGAATAGTGCAAACATTTTGGAGAAGGCTGCATGTCCGTGAATGATGATCTTGGCCGAGGTGGCTCTGAGCCCACTGCAGTCATTCCCGTGAATATTCAGCAAAGGAAATACCTGAACCTTGAAAATTGATGGATAAATTGTCGCCAATTTATGGAAGAGACAAATCTGTCTGTGGAAACATAGCTTTAACCTCACTCCAAGCCATTTCAACATGTTTTGCCCATTAAAGGACTTCCTACAAGCTCAGTGTCCTAGAAATGAAGTCGGCAGTCTAATCATGGCTCCGGCGTACTGAGAAATCTGGTAATGGTAATGTCATGGGAGGTTTTTCGCACTCCCACAAGTTAATGCTGATCTTCCAATTAACCAATAGTGACTGACACTACTTGTGATCATTTTAAAATAACATTAAAAGAAACTAAACAACTGTGAAACAAATGAATCTGAAGTCTTATGATCTGAAAGCTTATATCGCAGATACACTGAGATAAGTGCACTAATATAGCAGAGGATAATATAGGGTAATAAATTTAGTTTTAACTTTCATAACTGTGTTTTGTTATTCTGTACAATCAAAAGTCCTGGGTTGACTTGACTAACACCCCCATTTAACACACCTAAAAACATACACACAGTAACTCACTGTCGATAACTGAAGGCCATTTTTTCACTCTCAACAAATGGCGGGTTGTCAACAATCTGTTTAAAATTTAGTCTGAAAACTGAGCCAAGCTCTTTTATTGTCTAACTGCTTGTGTAACCTTTTACTGTATGACTCACTTGTTCTCGCTCTCTATTTCTCTCTCTTTCTCTTACTGTCTCGTAATAGGGAGACATTCTTAAAATCAGAGAAACATCTTACTTCAATTACCGTATTACCAGATCAGTTAATTAATTATGGTCATTAGACCCAATGATGGGTATAATGGGTTCAAACCATTATTTGTTAACATAACTGTTAACTGATGTTTTAGTGTTTGCCATGCTTCATTTTATTGCAGGTGTATGCAAAGTGTTACTGCTTTATCTGTGTGTATGAATTGTATAATGGGCATTGCAGTGTGAAATTGTGCAGTGTTTTCCTGAACTAACTACAGACTCTTAAAACCCCCTCATTATACTCACTAAAGCACTGTAAAGACACTGAAACAATGACATGTTACATACGCTGAAATCTTTATAGATCTCACTACTGCTTTATTAATCAAAATTGCTGTATTTATCACTTTCTGCTGTTTTGTCCCATCCTTTAATATCCAGACACACACATGCGCAGTACCTGCTATGGAGCTATTAAAAAAGGTGTGTGTGTTCAACCTTTCCATGGAGCAGTAACCAAATCAGTGTGCTGCTGTGCTAGCACAGACTACAGCTTTGGGGAGCCCTGCCAACCGTGTCCTGCCCTAAACTCAGGTAGTTTTTTTTTTTAAACAGACACAGAGTTTATTAATGTTTTTTTAACTCAAGTAATGGTATTAGTCTGTTTTCTATTTAGTGAGATTATGCTGCTTAAATAATTGCCTGGAGTTAACAATTTGCCAGAGCTCGAGTCGTGCAGATGATCTCTCCTGTGTCTGTAGATCAGTGTGGTGAAATAAGCATAGTTTAAAAAAATGTCAATATTGTTTGTACAGTAACTTGAAATACAAATGTATGGATTAAATGTATGCATGAATAACATCATGCATACAAATGTATGCATGATGTTATTCATGCATACATTTTATAGCTGTCATCACTTTATGTATTATTTTGACAGATCAGTAACATACAGTATATTTTTCACCAGCAGCAGCTCCTCAGCTCTCACACACAAGACCATTTTTCTCTTAGAATGGACTGTAGGCTTAATTGGATTTCTTTGTCTAGCTGAATCTTTTTAACCAATTGACATGTACAGTATTTATATTTTGTTTTTAATGGCTATTTTATACAATCTAGGAGTTAATCTTTAGCAGTTTTCATTTTAATACATACAAAGATAACGCATATCTACTGTATGGAGACAGCTAAGCTAAGACTAAGACAGCTAAGACCATAGTGCTTTTATATATGGTCCTAGTAATACGTAATACTACATTTTTCACTTCACTTTATCCAAAACATATATTTTATATCTGTTGCTATTTATAACCCTTTTTATCAGCACTGATTGGTTCAGTCAGAACATTTTTTAAAACACAGTAGTCGGTGGATTAGATAAGCTGAAACTGTATTTAGGTGTGGATTGATGTCCCATCCTGGGTGCCCACCCTTGCACAGTGTTCCCCAAGCGAGACATTGGAGTCTTTACAATCCTAACCAGAATAAAGTGCTGACAAGGAATGAATGAATGTAATCTGACTGTAGACCAGCACTTCAGTCTTGTGGTCTGGAGCTCTTTTGTGCTCACTATCCATAGCTTCAGCTCAGATAGCAACAGCTTTATTTAATTATAGCGCATTTTATCTCAGGAGTAGCCAGGGTCCTATTTTTTGATTACTGATGACCAAATTGCATTTTCTGTCTTTGTTTTTAGCGGAATTCAATGCTTTGTGTCAAAGTGGGATCGGATTTTCAGTTGACGGAACTGGTAATCCTCATTGCTTTATTTTTTTTTAAGAATACAGTATGAATGGGCTTGTTTCTGCCAGTTCACCTGCAGAGATTATAAAAAATCTTAAAATTACTATAAAAACTAATTCTGCAGCTACTGCTTCACCAACAGACATTAATGAATGTGCACTGGATCCTGATATCTGCTCTAATGGAGTGTGTGAGAACCTGAGAGGAGGCTACCGCTGTATCTGCAATACAGGCTATGAGACAGACCAAAGTGGCCGGGCCTGTCTAGGTGAGTAAGCATGTCAGGCGCTAGGTTTGGAATATAATTCCATCAATATTCACCATATGGTGTGTGGATTTTAGGACAATTAAAAAAAAAATTCTGGTAATCTTATTAATCTGTTATGAATGTATACATGAGTAAAACTAAGATGGATGTTTATTGTATTGTATTTATTTTGCATTACTTTTGGTATAGCCCTTATAGGATATACTGTATAAGAGAGAAAGCCCGTCACTTGTTTGGTAAAATAAGAGCTTAATTACAGTATTATTTTTAACTTTATATTAATTTACATGTTAAAAAGTACATGTAGATGTTGTTTTTTTTTGTAAACTGATGAAATACCCTTTTATCTGATTAAATACTGTTTATTAGCATTTTACTATCCTCACGCTTGTATCTTTGCCAAAAACAAGGCTATTTTTATTCTTTTACATCTCTTAACAGCAAGACATACTTTTTCAGTAATGAAGTATTGGATTTTCTACTTTCCTTTCCTTACTTCATGTCCTATGGTTTCTAAAGATTTATTTAGAGAATGTGACTTTGATTTGTATATTTTCTCTGTCCTTCTCATTATTTAGTCCCTATTTGGTGGCACTTCATTAAACGTCTGTAATTTAGTGTTCAGCCTTCAGTATGATGTCTCAGTGAAGTGTTCTCGTCTATATTTTCTCTTTGCAGACGTTGATGAATGTCTGGTGAACAGACTGCTCTGTGATAATGGCTTGTGCAGAAATGTTCCAGGTAGCTACATCTGTACATGTCCCCTGGGTTATGTCTTCAGACAGGATACAGATACGTGTGAAGGTAAGCTTAAGAAGTCACTTGGTATTGGGCAGTTTCTAATCCTAGAAACGTTTGAAAGGATAGTTTCCCATGAGAGGACATACTGTAATCTTAAAGATTCACTGTGTTTTAAATGAGATATACAGCATTAAAAAGGACCAGTCTGAAACGGATGTTTAGGAGAAGCTTTCTGTGACAGGTTTTACGACAGCAAGGCTAGAAGCTGACTCACCTTATTGAAGGTCCATTAGTCCTCTATGATCAGTTTGCTCTTATCAAGCTTCACAGTCAGAGTCTTAAAATATCTTGGCCATAGCTTATCATATCAGCTGGAAGCAGTTGCTTTTGGCCTAAACAGCCTCTCTTGAATTACTCACTCCCTCACTCACTCACTCACTCATCCTCTATACCGCTTTATCCTGTATTCAGGGTCGCGGGGGCCTGGAGCCTATCCCAGGAGACTTAGGGCATGAGGCGGACTACACCCTGGACAGGGTGCCAATCCATCGCAGGGCACACACACATACACACATTGACACACTCACTACGGGCAAATGGAGAACACCAATTAGCCTAATCTGCATGTCTTTGGACTGTGGAAGGAAACCGGAGTACCCGGAGGAAACCCACCAAGCACATTAATGATGCTCGCATGGGAGAACATGCAAACTCCATGCACACAGAGACAGGAATCGAGCCTGGTCGGGAATAGAGCCCGGACCCTGGAAGTGCAAGGCGACAGTGCAAAACACTACACCATCGTGCCTCTTGAATTACTATTGATTCAAATAAATTCTACTTGCATAGAACAACACTGTCACAAAGCAGCTTTTTAGAAATACAGATGTAGCTTTAGAGTCATAATGAGCCAGCCAGCGGTGAGAGCATGAAGAAAAATCCCTCTGCGATGATATGAGGAAGAACCCTGAGAGGATCAGGACTCAGAATGGAGCCCGTTCACATGTAGGTGATACTAGATATGTCATTACAAATCATCACAGTGTATAGTTGTACAGTAGAGGAGCAAAGTCAAGACAGTGTTAAGTAAGTTGAAATGATGATGATGAAGATGAATCGTGAATCTAAGTCCTGTTTGAGCACAGAATAATGTGTATGAGTTCTTATGTACAGAATAATGTGTATGAGTTCTTATGTACAACCAGGTATTATAGAATCCTGCAGTATGCATAAGAGCAGCCTAACACACCACAGTTGGTTGTAATGGGTTCTGTGAGGATCATGGCTATAATAGATCCTCACAGAACTACGCAGACCAGTTTAATCTAAAGATTACAGGTTTAGCATTTTATTTGTATTAATTTGTAAGCATTGGTAAGCCATATCATAGTCAGTGTGAAGCAGTATGATACTTTTGTGCAACCAATAAAATTATTTAAGGTTTATTCTGCTACTTTATTGGTGCTTTGCTATAAAGAATTAGCATGGGGTACCATCCTGGCCCTGTCCACTATATCCTGGTGTTTTATTGAGTAATAAATTAGTTTCGGAGTTTTATGTTGCTGGCTGGGAGCCCCATTGAAGTCAGGCTTTGTCTAACTGTCACCAGCTGTAGGCAGCTGGATGCTTGTGTAGTGGCAGCAGGAGTGGGTTTTAGCAGGTATAATGGAGCCGCAGGCAGAACAGCTGGATAGAGTTTGGGATAAGATGAGTAAGTGCTTGGTAGTGACACAAATATCTGACCATGCATACTGTAGTTCTAGTGGCTGTTATAGATTTAGCATTTCTCCTGAAACACTCACAGAAAAACACCACCTTAAACTGTACATTAAAATTCTTTTTATTCGCCAAAGCACAATAATTTTCTTTCTCTTTGTTTCTGTGTTTATCCTTTAGTAAATGTCTATCCTGTTCCCATTCTGTCTTTATGACTCACAATTTTTCACTCAGCAACTGCTCATGCACATGAGATAATTATTATCATCCAGCTACAAGTGGGTCAGAAAGACTTTAGAACTATAAAAACAGTTCTGTTCTTGAGTCATGTGCAATTGAGTCACTTTATACACCATGATTCATGTACTGTATGTATCACATCTATCTCATCTCTTACCATAAATGTAATGCTACTGTAACTCTGGAAATTCCACATTGTTACAGTTTTTTGTAGCGAGAGAAAGAGAGAGTAAAAGAACAACAGATAAAAAACATTGTGACATTCTCCAGATACAGATACTGACTGTTTCTTTCTGGAATGGAGTGACACAACCTTTCCAGGAGTATTTTTAGTTTGGTTTTAATGTCTGTCCTTGTATATACACACAAGCACTTTATTAGGAGCACTAATACTGAGTAGGCCGTCCCTTTGCTTTGAAATAGCCTCACTTCTTCCTGGCATAATGTAAAGGATGTTGGAAACAGTCCTTTGAGAATATGGTCCATATTGACATACTGTAACTACATCTGGCTTTTTGGTTACACTTTGTGCCCGGAAAGGCCACTGAAGAACACTGATCTCATTTGTAATGTCCATGAAAGCATTGAAGATGGATGAGTACATTGTGGCCACAAATGTGTGCATATGGTCAGCAGCGATACTCAAATAGGCTGTGGCATTCAAGTGATGATTGGTAGTAAAGGCTCTAATGTGTGCATAGAAAGCCTCATAGTGCCTCAGCAGAAATCTTCATTAGCCAGACTATATTTTCCAAGACTTTTAATTGTCCAGTTTTGCTTAGTGGAAAGCAGTGTGGTCTTCCGCTGCTGTAGTTCATCCGCCTCAAGGTTTGACATATTGCACATTTTAAGATGCTTTTCTGCTCACCACAAATGTACAGAATGGGTATCTGAGTTGCTGTAGCCTTCTCATCAGTTTGAATTTATCTCTCCATTCTATATTGACCCCTCTCATTATTATTTCTGTCTGGATATTCTTTTATTGCACCATTTTGAGTAAACGCTGAAGACTGTTACTGCATTGCTACCACATGATTGGATGATTGGATGATCACATGATTGAGCATGTATAGGTGTTCTTAATAAAGTTTTTGGGAAGTATACAATTTTATAGCACAAGATTATTTAACATTATGAAGATATCCATTAACATATGAATGTAAACAAATCTGGTTAAAACATACTGTTGCTTTTTGCCTCATGATGAATAGAATTAATAGAAGGGCTTCCTCCTAATGTCTATCTACCTCTCATGTTTGTTTCAGACCTGAATGAATGCGAGAGCAGTCCATGTGTTAACGGCGTGTGTAAGAACAATGCAGGCTCTTTCTCGTGTGTGTGCTCTCCTGGCAGCGTACTTGATCGGACCGGTCTAATTTGCATCGGTAATTATCACATAGAAAGCACTAATATTTTTGTCACAAGACAGTTATAATTTTTGTATGTTAAATATTTTTATTTAGTTCTTAATTTCTTTCAGTAACTACAATAAATTATTTACAAACTGCATTGGGAGTGTCTACCAACAGGTCATGAAAATTTGGTTAATTCTAATGCTTGTAACTGAATGTAATGTATGTTTCTGACTTTGTGAATTATTTTTGTTTACTGTGAGCAAACCTGTAAGTGGCTTTTACAGACTCTCTGAAGGCGACATGTTGGATGAACATCCAAGAAGGCCGCTGCGAGATGAATATAAATGGCGGGACTTTAAGATCTGAGTGCTGTGCCACACTGGGCGCTGCATGGGGAAGTCCCTGTGAGCCCTGTGAGAGGGGTATGTCAACCACTGTGGCCATAACATCACTTAAAAAAATCTTCACTTCATTCTGTATTATTCTGCTTATCAGTCAGTGTTTTGTTATCTCCAAACAGACGTTTTAATAGTTCCTAACACAACAAAGTTCTCTGAATAAATTCACAGAATATATTTAAAAAATACCTACTACGCATGTCATTCACTTAACCAGAATTAATACAATCTGACAGGTCTTTGGCCTGTGTTTTGACAGAAATGCTTGCACTGCTTGCTGTTGTGAACATTTTTTTATGACATTTTCCTTCTTGTGTGGCCTGACATTGTTTAGTTTTTTCTAAACTTTTAAGTGTGTTTTCCTGTTTCTGTCATTCATTACTTCTTGTAAATGCACTTCATCCTTTAGCCTCAGGTTAATTTTCCTCTAGCCTAGTGTCATTAAAGACAAACTTGAAATGATCTCCTGAAAACAGCTGGATGATTCCAATTCATTCCCAAAAGAACATATCTGCAGTCTATATATAATGATTACAATTTTACTTATCTTATCTTATCTTATCTTATCTTATCTTATCTTATCTTAATAGCAAACCAAAATATACGAATTTGGGATACGCCTACTTGTGGAATAGAAAACCAGTATAGCTTGTTGTGCTTGAGTTGTATTACTTTAAAGTATTACTAATAATCTACAATATATTCTCAGATCTTGTCTGTCAGAGGGGATTCACGCGACCAAGAGGGACCATTTGTGAAGGTAATAGCACAAAAATCCATTTTTACTGTCAGATATCCTTAGTTTGAAGTGTTGTTTAAATCAGATTTTAAAAAATCCGTTTCTTTTCCTCAGATGTTAATGAATGCGAGGTGTTTCCTGGTGTGTGTCTGAATGGACGGTGTGTGAACACACAAGGCTCCTTTAAGTGCCAATGTCCTGAGGGACTGACTCTAGATGGCACTGGACGACTCTGTATTGGTGAGTCAACACCACTCGTTCACGCATCATTAATGAAGTCTCTAATTAAATACTTGTTGTCAAGATATAAAAAAGATATTTATATTTCATATTTTAAGAACTATTAATATAAAAATTCCACTATGAAATTTTTTTTCAGAGGCCACTAAATGTATAAGTTGATTTTCTAAATTAAGCTGACTAAATAATTAAGTTTTTATGTGTTTAAAGAGAGAATTCCATTTTCTTCTCTACATAGACATTCGTTCAGAACTTTGCTACCTGACCTATGATGAGGACATGTGCGGTCAGCCAGTGCCTGGAAGATTCAGGATGGACGTATGCTGCTGCACAGTTGGAGCTGCTTGGGGGAAGGAGTGTGAGGCATGCCCGGAGCCTGGCACACGCGAGTATGAAACGCTGTGTCCCAGAGGACCTGGTTTTGGAAACCGTGGGGACATAATTACAGGCAGACCTACGTATAAAGGTACTGTTAAAGTCACTTCCGAAACTAAATCCTGGGCACTTTGGAGAAGGTTTTTCAAGGGAACTCAGAATATAATTTCTAGTGACCCTTAGGTTCTTGGTTACTTCTCTGACCGACGCCTTTTATCCCAGTTTACTCTGTATTTGTTTAGGCGGACAGATCTGTGTAAACTCTTGGTTGTTTTAAATATTTTCTATTGGAGATTGATGAAGGCTGTTGTGCTCTTGGGTGCTTTCAATGCCCTAGAAAGTCTCTTTTATCCTCTTTTTGTCTCGTGGGTCTACAGATAATTCTTGCGACCTCATGAATTTTTCACACAAATGTGCACATACTATATACTGTAAGACCATATATAGACATGTGTGTGCCTTTCCGTATTATGTCCAATGAATGGATTTAGGCACAGGTGGAATCAAGACATAGAAGCATCTCAAAGACCATTGATAGGAGTAGGATGCACCAAAACTCAGTTGCAAGTGTCATAACAAAGGGTCTGAATACTTGAGTATATTTAATTAAAAAACATTTTAAACATCTGTTTTTACTTTGTAATCGTGGAGGACTATATATGAAATTATGAGGAAAAATAGGATTTTGAATATGGATTTTGTGTTGAAATGAGGAGCAGCCCAAGTCAGTCAGACGCATCTCTACAGTATGTGTAACAGTAGTGTAAATACACAGTAATGTGTGTATGGTGTTATATACTGTAAACCCTCTGTTGTAATAGTTAGAATAAGGTTACTATGTGTGAATTCTGTTGTTATATTTCGTCCATAATTTTATCTCTTGCAGACATCAACGAATGTAAAGTCTTCTCGAGTATCTGTACACACGGAACATGCCGGAACACAATCGGGAGCTTTAGGTGTCGCTGTAATAGCGGGTTTACTCTGGATATGGATGGACGGAACTGCACAGGTACCTGCATAAATTCTATAAACAGATTGAACATGAACAGATGTAATCAGTGATAAATGCAGCATGGGCACAAAGGGTCACTAAATAGTTTTATCATAATATTGTTCCAAAAAATATATATATATAAAAATCTGTATCTATATACATATAGTATCTATATGTACTATATACCTGCAAAGGTCAAAATTTTCTTGACTTTATGGAGAGAGTGAGTAATTCTGGAGATTACTGTAAATGTGTTTACTGTTACTGCTGTTAAACTTTCAGAACTTAATTAAGCACCTTGACTGCTGCCATGTTGGCAAACGTGTGTGTCTTGTGTTTTGTGTGAGAATAGATATTGAGGAGTGCCAGATCTCCCCTGACCTGTGTGGACACGGGACGTGTGTGAACACGCCAGGCAGTTTTGAGTGTGACTGCTTGCCAGGTTATGAGAGTGGCTTCATGATGATGAAGAACTGCATGGGTGAGAAGCATACAGTAGTTTACACTCACTAAAGAAGTAAACAGTTTTCGTGTGTGGATCGCTGTTACACAGTTTATTGTATTGCACTGTATGTCAAGTAAAAATTCATTTAATCCTGCTGTTTTGTTCAACAGATATTGACGAGTGTGAACGGAATCCTGCACTGTGTCGCGGAGGCACCTGTGTGAACACCGAAGGAAGTTATGATTGTGTGTGTCCACCAGGTCATCAGTTATCTGAGGATGGGGAGGCTTGTGAAGGTGCGAACTCAACAGACACATACACACAGTATGAATGTGTCAGGCACTTTAATCTGATCTATGAACAAAGTAGAAAGACCGTCTTCCTTTGTGAAATGCAGAAAACACATTTTAAACCTAATTAATTTGTGAGGTTTCATACTCATTTATTTACAGTGCATTTATATGTATATTCAATTCAATTCAATTTTATTTATATAGTGCTTTTAACAATGGTCATTGTCTCAAAGCAGCTTCACAAAATGAAAAGAAAATTTATGTGTGTCACAAATATATATATACTTTGTGTGTGGTGAATGTATGTTCCAGATGTTAACGAGTGTGAATTAAGTGCCACTCTTTGTCCCAATGGGGAGTGTATGAATGTGGCTGGCACTTACCACTGCTCTTGTTTTTCTGGATACCAGCCGATCCCAGACAGAAAGGGGTGCACAGGTAAGGTTTCTACATTAAAGCAAAAAGCTGTTAAAGTATTAAGATTCTGATGTGCGGGACAAAGTAAAAAAAAATTAAATGCTGTAAAGTAAAGATGCCTTTGAAAAAAATGTAATTAAATATACATATATAAACATACAATATAAAGAGCAGCGACAATAAGTAACTCAAGTCTCAAATCCACATTTGGTGTAATCACCCTTTTCGTTTTAAAAATCACTACTATTTTCAGGATATTTAGCGTAGTTTGTAAGGTTTACAAGTTTATAAATTAGTTAGTTCTGACCGAGCAATCTGATTGGACGAGAAGCATCCCACAAGGGGTGATAATCGATGTTAACAGCAGGTTTAACAATATCTAACACTCTGCCCCCCCATCAATCAATCAGTGCAGTGGTTTTCTGGGTGCAATTTTTCTCCTTCCCTGTTGCATTATTTTTATTATTTTTTTATTAATTTGTTTTTTTAGTCACTAATGAATATGATTTTAAATGTAGCAAAGCACAATACTTCAAACTAAACATACATAAGTAAAAGTAAAATTACAGATTTTAAAAACTACTTTAAAAAGTAGAAGGTTCAGTCACACCTTCCAGTCACAGAAGCCCTTTCAGCAAGAAAACCCCTTCTGATACCATTATGTCATTTTAAAGAACACTTTTTTGTCCTTTATAATTGCATCTGAATTACATCTGGTCCATCCATGTTCTATTATTCACAGCTACAAAGCTAACTGGTTTCTAAAACTGAATCCTAAATCCCTCTCTAACCCCTGATCACTACTTGGTGTGTGATACAAGGGATTATACACCCTACAAAGCGCACTACTATAACTTTCTATTTGACTCTTGTGAGATTAATTTCCAGAACCCAGAAGTTAGCTGACATTCTAAAGCGTAATAGGTGGAAATAAAAAGTAAATTAAATTTAAAAAAATTCCCAGGACTGTCCACCACCTCTATGGTTTATTCTTCTCACTAGTTGGCAACATAGTACTGATAAGAATTGCATTTCAACTGCTTGTCCAATTTCTGAAAGTTTTTCTCAGTGAAATTATCTGCGTTGTGTTGCAGACATCGATGAATGCACCATTGAGAATGGAGGCTGTGACTTTCACTGCACTAACTCAGAGGGCAGCTACACCTGCAGCTGTGGTCAGGGATATGTCCTAATGCCAGATCAAAGAACCTGTACAGGTAAGGAGATAATCATATGGAGGAGTCTGTTACACAGACCAGTTGTTATCATTGTGTCATGTTTAAAAAAAAAATCAACATTTTAAAACTTTTCAAGAGCAATGAAATCACATACTGTACGTATGATTATGAACGCTGCCACACTCACATCACAGCCAGTAAGGCAGTTTATTTCTGTAGTCCCTTCATTTCCACTGAGTCTGCTTTCTGAGTAAGTCAGCATGAAATATAGGGGTAATAACTGGCAGGATTCAAAGCATGAGTCACAGGAGGGGAAGGAATGCAAAGGTTGAAATAGGTGCATTCATAAATATGGTCAGTTGAAACACACACATACACACAGCACTAGTGGAAAGGTAAAGAACCGCTCACCAGCTGCTTCTCTCTGTTGATGTGTTCTTCCAGATGTGGATGAATGCGAAGAAGAGCCTGATATATGTGATGGTGGTCAGTGCACTAATGTTCCTGGAGAGTACCACTGTGATTGTTTTGATGGATATGTGTCTTCCATGATTACAAAAACTTGTATAGGTGAGTAGATTTTTTGGTATTTGTTGATTTTTTTGTATATATTTATAAATATTTTGATGTTGATATTTAATGAATGAATAGACAAAAGATTCATTAATCAATTACATTTTCAAAGATAATAAAGAAAGAGGAACAGTAACTTTCTTAATATGGCCTATATCTGTTTATTTTCAGTCCTGTTACTTGTTCCTGGTTACCAGATTGACTAAAACTCTGGCTATTACCCACACGCATTACAATTCTTTTGACATGCTCTGAATGTTTTTGAACTTCTAAATGGCGTTCTACTTCCATTTACTGTACATTGCTGTTTCCATTTTTGAGCATCTGTCCGCCATATTTAGCCAGGGCTTCATTTTTTTTTGCTAAGTGTCTTGACATGGAGTTTGGAGAAGGATCACTGCATGCTTGTGTGCTATCTCCAGATGTGGACGAGTGTGAGCTCAATGCCAACATCTGCGTGTTTGGAGAGTGCGAGAACACCAAGGGCTCATTTATCTGCCACTGTGACGTTGGCTACTCTGTGAAGAAGGGTTCCTCAGGCTGCACAGGTGAGACGGCCCTGTGAGAAACAATAATAATTTTATTATTATAATTTATTATCATTTATATAATTATTTTATTTTAGGAGATGATCATACCTGGAAATAGTTTACATGTAAGATGCAATAATATCACTTGTACATGAAATAGGAATTACTGATACAATGTGTTCTTTTAATAGATGTCGATGAATGTAGGATCAATGCGCACAACTGTGCCATACATGCCACCTGTGTCAACACGCCTGGAAGCTTCCAGTGCTCCTGCAAAGAGGGATGGGTAGGCAATGGAGTTACATGTGTTGGTAGGTATCATGCCCATCACTTCTGTTTGAGAATGTAGAGAGAAGGAGAATCTCTGTAACTCGACAATCTTTACATTAAAGATAAATTACGTACAAATTATGACCAGTTGTAAGTTGCAATGTGGCATAGTGGATAGTACCGTTATCATGGACCTCCAGGGTTAGGTGTTCGAATCTGGCCTTCGGTCTATGGGGCCCCCTGCTTGATTTGTTTCCTGGCACAGTCCAAAGATGTGTGCTTGTGAAGTGTAATGGGTTGGCACCCATGACCTTACATAGGATTTCCAGACATTACTGCAGGCGGGTAATCCACCTTCTTTCATATTTTTGGCTTATTTCAGATGTGGATGAATGCACAAATCAGACCCACATATGCAGTCCTAATTCTAAATGTATAAACACACCTGGCTCTTACCGCTGTGCCTGCTCAGAGGGGTTTACAGGAGATGGCTTTACCTGCCTAGGTAAGAGTACACAAGAAGACCACATAGAGTGTCGGGGAAAGGTGTAGATCTTAAAACTGTGTTAACATAACAGATAACAATCATTATGTAATCTAAAGTAAATTTTTACTTTGTGATTATAATTAAGATAATTACAATTTAGTATAAATACAGTGTCAGGAATAAACTCAGACTATCTGATCTTTTTTTTGTCATGCAGATGTAGATGAGTGCACTGAGAATGCTGAGCTGTGTGAGAACGGGCAGTGTCTAAACATCCCAGGAGACTATCGCTGTGACTGTGAGATGGGCTTCTCTCCAACCCCTGACAGCAAAGCTTGTCACGGTAGCGCATTCTACACACACATGCCAGATTTACGACTTTATTCTATTGTTTGCCTCCATTCTAGGTGCTGGATATGTCTGATCTCACATTCTGCTCAATGTTTACTAAGGCTTGTGAGCTGAAATATGTCTTTGCTCAAATTAGTTGAAACGCTGAACAAGCAGCCTTAAAATAATTGAATAAACTACAACTACTGAGAGCATTAGAAGATTACATAGATCAAATACTCTGTCATACTTTGTACTGTAGATATCGACGAGTGCTCCTTTCAGCAACTCTGTGTGTTTGGTACGTGTAAAAACCTCCCTGGCACGTTTCGCTGTATCTGTGACGAAGGCTATGAGTTAGACCGATCAGGGGGCAACTGCACAGGTACCTGTCACTTCAGCACACTGCTTTCATGTATCTTTGAATTATTTCTCTATCCTGTGTGATCTTTAACTTTGTGTTACTGAACAGATGTTGATGAATGCTTGGACCCTATAAACTGCGTGAATGGACACTGTGTGAACACACCAGGCTCTTATGAATGTAACTGCCCTACAGATTATGAACTTAACCCAACTGGAGTCGGTTGTGTTGGTGTGTATGGCTATTGCTTTTGTTATCATTACTGAAGGCAAACTATTTTATATTGTGAAGAAATTTGTGCCTTGTGTTTTGTCATTAATATCCCCTTTCTTATTTTATTCCATTATTAGATCCACGTGTAGGGACCTGTTTCCTGGAGGTGGTGAACCGTGGGCGTGCCGGCCTGTCTTGCAGTGTGGAGGTGGGCGTTGGGGTCAGCCGCTCATCCTGCTGCTGCTCCCTCGGCCGCGCTTGGGGAAACCCCTGTGAATCCTGCCCTCCTGTTAACTCCTGTGAGCATGCATATGTTATATTATTACGTATATTATGTATATTATGATTAATGATAAGTGACCTCTTTCTTAACCACTGCATCCTGTGTCTTTAGCGGACTATAACACGTTGTGTCCTGGTGGAGAAGGATTCAGGCCCAACCTAATTACTATTATCTTGGAGGGTAATTTTGCAGATTATACAACAGAAACAGAATTTACATTGTTTATTTTAAGTAATATGTGTCATATCTGGTTATATAGTTCTTCAATGAAAATAGCACGTTTTGTTTCATTTTTAAAAACCAATCATTTGAGATTTGTTGTTTTAGCTTAAACATAAGGTTGATCTGCCACAGCTTTAGCGAAATCTTGTAACATTTATGTTTCACATTTGTAAAATTTCTTGTTTTAATAAACATTTCATAATTATGCTAGATATGCTGTGGAAACTAATACCACTACTACTTTATTTATCATTAAAATATTTTAACAGGTCTTCAGTGTTCTTTTAGTGTCATGTTTGTGATTGAAGAATGTTGATTTGTTTCTTTTCAGACATCGATGAGTGTCAGGAGCTTCCTGGTCTGTGTCAAGGTGGAAACTGTATCAACACCTTTGGCAGTTTTCAGTGTGACTGTCCAAATGGCTACTACCTCAACGCAGACAGTCGTATTTGTGAGGGTACGAACCCTGTGTTAATGAGTATATTACTGTTTTTGTAATAAAATTTTCCGAAGCAGATGATTTGTGAGAATTTTTAATTCCCAGATTAAACACTATTACTCAAGAAACTCAAGATAAAAGGATAAGTTTACAAATTGAAGTGTAGCAATAAGTCTGTGTTGACTGCATCCTAATGTTTAAGACTGATCTAGTTTTACAATATAATGCAACCTAACTTAGCTTACGCTTATCATTTGAGGAAGTCCTTATATGTACATTACATTTCATTAAATGTGCATGTGTTTACCTTACATGCTCACATCTTTTATTTCTTTTTTTATTTATTAATTGTTTATGCTTGCAATGCATCCAGCCTGAATTTATGTAATCTTGAAAAGAAACTGTCTCGCTTTTGAGTTCACCATTAAAGAGTGTATTAATCCATAGAAGGTGTGATGGACTCATACAGTTAATACACTGATCATATTTATCTGTTTGCAGATATTGATGAGTGTTTGTCGAATCCTACGATATGTGGTCCAGGCACCTGCTATAACACGCTGGGCAATTACACCTGTGTGTGTCCTCAGGATTACATGCAGGTCAATGGAGGCAATAAGTGCATGGGTGTGTATAAAAATTATTAGATGTATTTTTCTGTATGTTTGATTTCAATTCAATTCAATTCATTAAATTTCTTCATGCTTTATTTTAGTCACAGCTTCATGAGACTGAACGTATTGTATATTTTTTCTAGACATGAGGAAAGGCCTTTGCTTTCGCAACTACAATGGCACCACATGTGAAAATGAGCTGGCCTTCAACATTACACACCGCATCTGTTGTTGTGGCTACAACATGGGTAAAGCCTGGAGCAAACCCTGTCAGGCATGTCCCGTACCAGGCACCGGTCAGTCTGCTGAACACACACTAAGAGTGGCAGACGTCTTAATAAGATGCATGCACAAGATTGAAACTCATCTTTCTGTTTCTTACTTTAGAGGGGTTTCACACTCTTTGTGGAAATATTGCACCAGGGTTTGAAATTAGCTTTGAGACAGGAAAACCAGTGGGTAAGGCTTTTGTTTTTTTTGTTATATTTTATATTAAAGCAACGTTTGTGGTTTGCAGGAATGTATAAGAACTGACTGTTTGCTAGTAACTGATTGTTTAATGTTCAGATATTGATGAGTGTCGGGAGATTCCAGGAATCTGTGCCAATGGCGTATGCATCAACCATATTGGAAGTTTTCACTGTGAATGTCCAAGAGGATTCAGCTACAATGATTTGTTACTTATATGTGAAGGTTTGTAAACTCTTAACATCTGTTTAAACACCTACAATCTAAACAAATCTAATAACTTATATTGTTTTGTTTAAAGAAAGGACCGGTCTATGTGCAGGAATGCTGTCGTTTGTACAGTACATTGTCATTATAAACTTTACAGATCATCCACTGATCATGAGCTTGTATTTAAGTTTGAATGGCACAGTCATTCGTAGCTACTGTACGAGTCAGAGAGAGAGAAAAAATTACTCTGAGGTGTGGCACACTCTCTCCTCTATCAATCACAGAAACACTAGCCGATCATAAACAATGATCTCCAATGGTGTCACCCAGGATAATACTTTCAACCACACACAAGTTACAATCAAACTGCAGATACTGTATAATGACCGCATAACATTTCTAACAGTGAGTAGGTACAATATCACTAACCTCTTTTTGATCTGGTCAATATGGAATCAAGACATTTCCAGATGACCAGTGGTGCACGTTGCGTCTTGACGGGCTCTTTGTGTTTATATTGCTTGTTGCATAGGTTTTATCCTACCATGTAATGGCTAAATGAAAATTCATTGCAGTGACACAGCTGTAATGTTTGCAGTGTGATTTAATGTAATGTTTTTTTTTCTTTCGGTTGTTCTTTCTTTCTTTCTCTCTCTGTTTCTGTCTGTCTGTCCATTTTTTCTTTCTATTTTTCTTTTTACTGGTGCACTGGCTGCTGCTTGTTTTACCCCTTCTCCAAATATTTGCTCACAGTCTGTTTGTGTCCAAGCCAGTCTCCTGACTCGGTCAGCTCCACTTCCATCTCCAGACGATGTTTAATTTTCGCTTACAGGGCCTCAACCTAATATCCTTTCCTCTCCAGTCCTCTCGCAGATCTCACAATGTTGTTGGCCTTTGCCCTGGAGAATGTGATCAATTTCCTCTTTTAAAGTGTCTCCAAGCTGTGTGCGGCTGCCATGGGTTAGGTCTTAAAAAAGGCGCATGCGTGCACGTTATAAATCCAAACAGTTACCACGTTTTAGTAGGAAATGAGCTGAATCCAGCGTGGGCTCTGAAAACAACCGTCTTTAATGCAGTAACAATGCTGATAATGGGAATGCTGATAATTGTTGCTGGACATTGAGTTGGATGTCCCTTGTTTTTTTTTCCCAGTTTTCAACACAGTGTGTGTGTGTGTGTGTGTGTGCTTTAGACAACGATGAGTGCAGTGGTTCAGAGATCTTGTGCCAGAGGAATGCAGACTGTATTAATAGCCCTGGCAGCTATCGCTGTGAGTGCTCTGACGGCTTCAAGCTCTCACCTGTTGGAGCCTGTATAGGTGAGATGACTTCATGTCTAATGGTCAACAAGCAAATGCTGTTTTATATACAATATCCAGACATAATGCATGTCAAATTAGGCATAAATTGATAACGTCCTGTAGTGGTACTAGAAACTATATTTATTTCATGAGCTTATTAAAATGGTATTTCATGGAGAAATATATTATTTTTGTAAACTTGAGCTGTTTTAATCGACAGAAAAAAAGATATGTTAGTAGAACTTTTTAAATTGGATTTATTTATGTTTTCTTAAATACTCTATAACATGTCACATTCAAACTAAACACCATAAACTAAAATGTGGGGTAAGTACATGTGAGCAGTAGTCATTTGTCTAAACTGCCACTGCTATTATATCAACACCTTATTTTTCCAATGTATTCTTTACTGATGTTTGTCTTCCTTTCTCTTCTGTTACACTTGCGCACACAAATACTCACGGCAGACCGGAATGAGTGTTTAGAAACCCCCAACCTTTGCAGTCATGGCAAGTGTGTGGACATCCAAGGTGGCTACATGTGCACATGCCATCCTGGCTTCGAGGCCACCCCCAGTGGGAAGATGTGCATGGGTAAAGTGAATTCACAGCTACAAGACATATTTATAGTACCGCAGTAACTATGCTAACCACCGTAACCATGCAACACTGAAATAGAGAATTATACAGTGTCCACCAAAATGCTTTATAGATAAAACAGATGTCTGCAAGTTTTACTTTGTACTGAATTAGCCTTTGTATGTCAAAGGACAATCATGTTCAAAAATTAATACCCCCATCTTTTAATTCAATGTTTGTTTTTTTTGTGTGTGTTTAAAAATGTAGTGGGTATATGTATTGGGCAAACCGATCTCAGATGAACAACAATATATAACTTTTCACAATTTCACAGTGCAATTATTTATTTAACAAATTGAAAAAAAACAAAAAACATGTGGGCAATACTAAGTACCTTCTTCCTGCTTCCACAGGATTTAAGAGGGTAAGTTGCAGCCAGGTATTGTTAATCATAAGCCCTTGATTAATTTATCATCAGCAGGTGTCCAGACCTCTATAAAAAGCAGAAGCAGATGTTTGCTGGTCTGGAGCATTCAGGTGTGTGCTAACACAATGACAAGAGGGAAAGACATACAGTAAACAGTGCTCTTGGAGAAGCAGTTGTTGCTGCACGTTAATCTAGAAAGGGTTTTTAAACCATTTGCAAACAATATAAAGTTAAAGATTATTCAGTGTAAATTATTCAAGACAGGTGCCAATCTTCCCAGGAGTGAAGGTCCAAGCACATGTATCACAAGGTCAAATTGTGCAATGGTCAGAGAAATACAAAAAAAACAAGAGCTACATCTCAGACCCTACAGGCCTTAATGAGCATCCTAAATTTTAAAGTCCATGACAGCACAATTAGTCAAAGTCCAGACCTCAATCTAATTGAAATTCTGTGGTGGAACTTTAAGAGAGTTGTGCATCGGCAAATGCCCAAAAACATCAATGGAATGAAATATGCCGTAAAGAAGAATTGGCCAAGAATTTTTCACAACAGTGTAAGAGACTGATAAAATTATACACCAAACGATTACTTCACCTTATTGCTGCTTAAGATGAATCTACAAGCTATTAAATCATTGAGATACTTATTATTGCCCATGTTTTTTTTCTTTTTGGCTTAATTTTTTTAAGTACATAATGAAGTTGTTAAAAAAAGTTATATGTTGTTATATGTTTGCCTAATACTATGGTCAGATGCATTAATAACAATTATCATGCAAATATAGAATTGAAAGACGTGTAGTAACTTTCGAAAATGACTGTACTCATCTATCACTGTTAGATTCGGGTTTTTCAGTCCATTTATATGACTAGTAATTGTTAATCTTTAAACATAATAATTAAAAGGTTTGCGTTCAGGTTTTATTTTAGCTTTGTATTTTCTTTGAATTTTTTTGTACTATTCAAATTTATTTCCTTCTGCAGACATTGATGAGTGTGTGCATCAGCCATGTAGGAATGGCACATGTAAGAATACTGTAGGATCCTACAACTGCCTCTGTAACTCTGGATTTGAGCTCACACTAAGTAACCAATGTACAGGTAAGTGTTTAAAGTATTTCTCAAAATACAATACCGTGCAAAAGTATGATTTTCTTGTATTCTTTCAGGAATAATTCTCCAGGCTTCTTGAAGGATTTTTTTTTTGGCTTTCATTTTTGGCTCTTATTTTCAGTTCAGTCCCTAAACCTGACCAGTTTCAGAGGAATGTTTTTGTTTAAGACACACAGTGACCTATGAATCATTCAAGCATTAAAAACCATCTACCTTAAGGCATGAAAGAAACAGGTGATGACAGATGATCAGGCCAGTGATTAGTATACTGGTGATGCTGAGTGGTTGGAACAGACGAGAGAGGGAATGAGGTTGCTGCTTAGATTATTACATACACAATAAATTTTTTATTTTTGTCTTTAGGCAGCCTTTCACAGTAAAAAAAAGGCGGGGGGGGGTGGCTTGGGATGGTGGCTGGAGCCTATCCCAGGAGGCTTAGGGCATGAGGCGGAGTACACCCAGGACAAGGTGCCAATCCAGGGCACATACACACGCACTCACACTACGGGCAATTTGGGAACGCCAGTTAACCTTGCGAGGCTGCATATCTTTTGACTGTGGAAGGAAACCGGAGTACCTATAGGAAACCCACCAAGCACAGGAAACATACAAACTCCAGGAAACATAAAAACATGGACCCTGGAGGTGCAAGGCGACAGTGCTAACCACTACATCACTTGCATTTCTTTAATCTACATAGTTTAATCTACATAATTTAATTTAATTTAATATGAAGAAATGAGGGGTGCCTCAAGGCTTTTGCACTGTTCATTACTTGTCCACTATGAGTATGAGATTTTGAATTTGCAAATCATGAACACGCAGAAGAAAATTCTAATTTGTCCTAACATTTAATAGATCTAACAAGACATCATTAACTGCTTATAGGGTGCTATTTTGTTCTTTTGGATCTGTTCTTTTGGATCTGTTCTTCCTCTTTTCACATGCAGGATAATTCTTCATGAAACAGCTTTAAAAGTAATTGCCTTGTTAATCCACTATGTTTGGTTATTTTGGGAATAGGAGAATGTTTTATGGATGTTGTGTTGACATATAAGTACATTATTATGTCAATATAATGAACAATAAATAATTAGTATCAAAATATGAATGTTTTATGTTGTGTTATGTTTTGTTAGATGTGGATGAATGTTCAGCAGCTTATGGTCAGCTGTGCAGAAATGCCCAATGCATTAACAGTATAGGATCCTTCCAGTGCTTGTGTGAAGATGGCTATGATCTCACCCAGGATGGAAAGAACTGTATTGGTATGTTTTTTTTGTTGTTGTTGTTTTTTACTACTAATTTCACCCACTTTTATACAATTTGGAGAATAATTTATCCTCTCTCATTGGTAATGACTCCAGATGTTAATGAGTGTATAATGCTACCTGGAATATGTGCTCCTGGAACTTGCCAGAACTTGGACGGCTCTTTTCGCTGTATCTGTCCACCTGGTTACATTGTACAGCGCAATCACTGTGTAGGTATGTGCCCTACTTTTAACACAGCGCTTTTGTAAAATTTAAACTTTATTGTGCTAATCTTTGTTAATTTGTATTTTCAGATGTTGAGATTAATAAAATGTTTAAGGTATAAAAACGAACTACTATGACAAACAGTGCCTAATTATTAATCTGCCTAATTTTAATTGGGAATCTAGCCATTAGAATCTGGCCTTTCTTTGAATCTTCTTAAAAATGTTTGTTTGCATGTGTTTCAGTGAACATATTTAATCCACTCTCTGGCATTGTTGTGTCCATCCCATGCCAACAGCGTGTAATCAGATGACTATCCTTTGACGTTGTTAGGCCATTTAACTTGAATAAATTCTTGTTTTTTTCACTTTCTTAGTTTACAGGAAAAAGAAAGAAGAGGTATTTTATGATAGTAATCTAAATATCTTTCTTTTTGGTTGCGATGACTATCTGCTCTACCTTGTAATCCTGCCAGATGAGAATGAGTGTGAGGAGGACCCCAACATCTGTCTGTTTGGCTCTTGTTACAATAACCCAGGCAGCTTTGAGTGTGTGTGCAAACCAGGCTTTGTTCTCTCAGAAAATGGACGTCGCTGTTATGGTAAATCATTCTGATTTAAACAAATGATGTCAACATGACAGTATTTTATGAGAATGGTAAACTCGTGTTTAAACACAACATGAGACTTTTCAAACACACATACTGTATTCATCTACTGTTTACTGCACAAATCTGCTGCCTGGATAAACATAACAATATACTGTAACACAACATGAGACTTCGCTGGCTCTATAGAGAATCTCACTCTTGGCTCAGATATGTAAAGCATAAAGCATATATAACTTATTAATGATCTTAATTGATTGATTAAAACGTATTACTTTGAGTAGATAGATAGATAGATAGATAGATAGATAGATAGATAGATAGATAGATAGATAGATAG
>JAOVVA010000009.1:4263406-4291842 GCA_028565275.1 Leiocassis micropogon | reverse complement strand
ATAGTTTTGAAATCCCCAGTATTGTTGTAGAATGTAGAAAATAAATCACTAAACAAAAACAAAGAAATTTGCAAGTGCCCCCAAACTTTTGAATGGTAGTGTACATATAATAGATACATTAATCTAATATTATATAATGTTATAATATATAAAACAAGCAGACATTAAATTTACACATAGCTTAAAACCATACACATACTATACATGTACTAATGTGACCATAAAAGTGTACACACACTTAAATCGGACAAATATTTTGTACATTAGTAAAGTCACTTCCTCAAAAAGGGAAACGTCATGCTTCAATCTGCATTCATTTTTTTTTATTATTATTGTATAGTAGACTTCCTTACATATGGCTTCACTCCTCTCAAAGAGTGATAGTGATTAGCATTCACTTACTCACTTGCTCAGTATTGTGGCAGGCTGTATTTCTTTCTGGTTCAGTCATGCACACATTGTTTGAGGTGAACCTCTTGACTCCACTGTTACCAAAAGGGAGGTTGCTGTCCTCATTCATTTTTGTAATCAGTGTCATGTCTTTGCAACGAGGACGTCTTCCAATTACTTACAATCAGAAATAATGGATAAAGATCTATTCCTTTAATGCAGTGCTCTCAGTAGATCCAGTCTAATGATGTGAGAAATAGCCAGTTTGGTAAATCACATTATTGCATGCAGGTTAGTACAATAAAGTGTTATTTATGTGTTCGGAAGTGTTAAACATCTGTGAAGTCGCATTGGGTTGGCCTGCTTTTTCACACGCATGAACCCTGAGACCTAGAACTGTATTCAGCTGAACTCATTAAAAGCATGTGGTAGAGGAATTCATCAAAAGCATTATAGAAGCCAAACAGCTTCTATGAAGAGCTGACCTAAATCTACACTTGTGCTCTAAAGGCTTGGAAGGAGTTTAACAAAGTCAAAGTCAAAGCTCTTCATTTTATTATATTTCTTTAAAAAAAAAAAAGAGAGAAAATTAAAAACTTACACATAATTTAGTCATCTGAAATTTGACAAATTGATTTCAGGCTACATTGATACAACATTCCTCACATTATATTATATAATATTATAATAAGTATAATATTTATGTGGTGTAAGATTTAAATAAAAACTGACATATGAATTTTCTGTAAGTGCACAGATTTTCCATGTCATTAAAATGTGAATGTTTAACTATATCCAGTTGAGAAATATTACTAAATTGCAATCATAATCTACCTTAAATAATCTGGGCCTGATTCTTGTTTTGTTTTTTTGTTTTTTTCTCCTGGCACTGTCTATTAAGTAGTTTATGATTGTAAAAGAACTCGATCAAGTCCAAGACAGTTGTTAGTCTGGTCTGTTCTGGATCTGTTTTGTAGCACTTTTAGGGTTGTATAGACATAAATTGTGTAAAATTACGTTGTAATAAGCAATTGTAAACACTGGAATTCCATCAATTTTACCTGCAGCCTTAAACCATTTACCTGCTGTTACACATGAGACCGAGTTCCAAGTCTGTCTTTTGTGGTCTGTGAAATGAGTGGGATGAACAATGAACTATTTAGCAGCAACAGACCCTTAGTTTTCTTTAAGTACTGTATATCAGAAACTGCTGCACTGTCAAACCGCCAACGTTCTTTAAGCCAGAGAATCAGGTTCGCATTAATATTTCACTGCAGCAGTGGCTCATGTTTTCATGGAAACTACTGCTGTTCGGGAATATTAGGACCTAAAAAAACTCTCTTTTACATTCCCAGAGAAGGTTTCAGTTCCTCATTAAGTTTGAAGCTATGTATGAAGCTGTTACAATACTACGAGAGTATCTGTGAAAAGGAAGCACCACTACCACATCACAGGTTGAAATGGGTCCATTATTACAGTAATACAATAAAATGTTTGGCTAAAATATGAACAACTGATGGTGTGTATAAATTGGTACACTGAATTATGAGGATTTTCATTTACCAATTAATATGTGTTGTGGTACTGTATGTCTGTGTTCACGGATATTGCTGACAGTCTTCGTTTTGTTAAATGGAAAAAGTTTCCCCGCAGTAATATTCAACAGAAGTAAGAGCAGGACTTTATGTTAAACATTCCAGACCCACCCATTTTGGAAGAAAGTTTGTTAAACCTGCTCCCTTAATTATTTTTGCTTGCTCTTTTTTAAATTCATTTAATTGGTTTTATATCCCCAAACATAAAATATTATTTAAACCAGATGTAACCCTGACAGGATTAAGCAGTTTCTGAAGACAAATTAATACATTTCTGAATGCCCACTCCAACCCATACAAGAGAAAAGCACCTGTTAACACACTGTTTTTTTAAACTGTTGCATTTCTTATCTCATTCCATCTTGTTTTGGCTTTTTTTGTAGATATTGATGAGTGTAAAAGTAATCACCGATGTCAGTATGGTTGTGACAACATGTTAGGCAGTTACCGCTGCAACTGCCCCCAAGGCTACACCCAACACTACCAGTGGAATCAGTGTGTTGGTAAGTAACACATAATGTTATTTATTCTGATTGATTTATTTTGTGTGTGCATGCGTGCTTATCTTTTTATTTTTTATTTTTTTACAAAAGGCTGACAGCCACAAATATTTTATTTTATTTCTGACTTTATAGTAGCAATTCTTACATCTGTTTATTTAATATGAGAATCTTTCAAACAGTGATATTGTTGCAAATAAGCTACAGTAGAGGAATTTGTTTTTATATTGTCAGCAAGTGTTTACACATTTATTAGGCACTGCAACAGCGCCATCTATGGGACAGTGAATCTGTTCTTCATTTGAGCAAAATTCACAATAGTCAGTTATGTAATGTCGTTTGAGTTATGTATTCTCTTACAAGGAAATTTATACATAATCAACAAGAAATAAAATGCTTAAAAACCACAGTTCTTTATAAAGCTTACATGTCTGTGCTGTAGATGAGAATGAGTGCTCCACTCCTGGCACATGTGGTACCGCTTCATGTTTCAACACATTGGGCAGCTTCAAGTGTGCCTGTCCAGCTGGGTTCAGCTTTGAGCAGGGTTCCAGCAGCTGCGAGGATGTGGACGAGTGCACCTCTTTCAAAAATCCCTGCAGCCACGGCTGCTCCAATACCCAGGGAGGGTACAAGTGCGGCTGTCCTTCTGGATACTATAGGATTGGCCAAGGGTGAGAAGGGCATGTTGTTATACAAAGCATCAGGGCTTTTGGGCAATATTACCAGGGTAGTAAGATACTGTATGTACAATGGGAAATGCTAAAAGTCAATCATTCTTGTATGTACAATTTACAATGTGAAATTTGAGGTTGATGAGGATGTTTTGCATGTATGTATAGGCACTGTGTGTCAGCTCTGGGCTTTGGGAGGAGTCAGCTGGGATCTGTCCGCGCATCTGGAACATCGGAGGATAACAGCCACTCCCCCGAAGGCTGCTACAGTTGCAATGTTAATAGTCAACGTAAGAGAGGAATTGGGAAGAGGCATGCCATCCACGAAGTAGAACCAGAGAAGGTAAAAGAAATTAAAATATACATATACAGTACCAATCAAAAGTTTTGACACAGGTTTTATTTATTCTTCTACACTCTACAACAATCAAATGGAGACCTCAGATTAGGTTATTAAGTAACAACAACAACAACAACAGTCAGTTGACACTTAAGCAATTTCCCTCTGATTAATAAAGTTCTTTGAATCTTGAATCTTTAATCTTGAATTGAAAGACAAGAAGGTCAGCTTTTCTGTAACAGGTCTTACAAGAACATTATTGCAAGTGAATTTGCAAAATCCATCAAGCACCATGATGAAAACATGGAGAACATCTCACGAAAGCAAGACCAAAACTTGCCTCTGCTGCAGAGTAGAAGTTACTTTAGAGTTACCAGCCTCAAAAATCACCAATTACCATAAGTTGAAGACACAGAGAAGCAACGAAGGTTATTGAATATTTTGAATGCCTTCAGCATTGTTTTTATTTACAGCAATGTATAAAGAAATAAAAATCAGGAAATGCTATGGAATTAGAAGGTGTGTCCAAACTTTTGACATGTAGCGTATATAAGTCAGATATTAAATGTCTTCATCGCTTCACTGATGTTTTTGTTTAAATTGTCTAAACAATTAAAACTGTAAAAATAATTTTTATTTTTTACATTAATTCAAAATGATAAAATCATATTTTGGGCCAAAGGTCTTAAACATATGGGTCAAATAATATGTGGTCTGTTAGTTAAAAAAAAGTGAAAAAAAAAAACAAACTCATGTGTTATTCCACTAGGAGGCAACATAGTGAAATATAACATCATAAACCCAAGTACTAACAAAACGTGGTAATGATATCTAGTTCTTTGTTAGCAAGCTAAACATTTGACATGTAATGCAAAAATTGTTAAATTAATTTCAGTTGTACTGTGGGTTGTAACAATACCAAACACGGAAAGTTCAGTAGAGCAATCAAGCGACTGTATGTAAAAATTTTGTTAATTTGGTAAAATCGAATTCCCTTTATTAGTTTAGTAGATGATGAACAATCATTGGTCACTTTTAAAGGAATAGCCATATGTCTGATTATCCATGTAGTTATCCAGTCAGCCAAACAACAATAGCAACACAAAAAAAGGGTACCATGCGATCCGAGTGATTTTGCGGCATGGTTGTTGGAGCCACGTGGTCTAGTTGAAGTATTTCAGAAACTACAGATCTCTTGAAATTGGATTCATTTAATTCGATTCAAGTTTACTTGTATAGTGTTTTTAACTATGCTCATTGTCGCAAAGCTGCTTTAACAGAATTTTTTAAAAAAGTCACAAGTGCTCAAAGAACATCTGTCTTCATCAGCCGAGGCCAGGACCGTCTTCATGGTAAAGTGGAACTGTCTCCAGTCACCACACACACACATCCCAAACAGACCACATGGGGTCGCCATGCGACAAAATCTCTAACAAGAAGCGGGCCACTGGCAGCTCAGGAGCAGCATGTGTAGCTTCACAGATAGAGAGAGAGAGAGAGAAGACAAAGGTTACTTATGGTCAGAGTCACGTAATGTATAAATGAATATAAATTAAGTGCAGAGTGCAATCGGGGAATCCTTCAGGACTACTGTAGCTATGACAGCATAACTAAAAGAGAGAGCCAGGAGAAAGCGCAGAGGGCTCCCCTGGGAAGTAAAGCAATCACGCCACCGTCAACAAACCCGAGTGATCAATGAGAGTGGGGAAGACAGCATCCAAACATTCCAGTCAGTTCACCATAATACTCTACATCCTTGAGTCCCCCAGATCTGCTCCTTTACCTAAGTCAAATGTATTGACAAAAATGCTTGGCTAAATAAATAGATTTTTAGCTTAGACTTAATAACTGAGAATGCCACTCATGGTAGACATGCTACAAAAGCAAAAGACCACATCAGGTGGAAACACAGGAACAGGAATCTGAAAGTGGCCAGATTAGTTGGCTGATTTGATAAATTGTTTGAAAAAGTAGGTTGTAAAGATGTCCCGGTTAAAATAGCAAGTGATTGTATATTTTATCTGCATTTAGGATAAATGGCCCATCACCTAAAATATATTTACATCCCTGGTTTAGACAATATGGCAACAATGCCATGACCACGATACAAATTTTTAATTGAGTAAGCTAAATTACCTTACCTGGTTTTAGTCTGTGCAGGAAATCCCAGTCAGCCTGGACAGTATAGACATGGAGCAGCCTCTGCTACTGGTACTCAACATGTCCCAGTGCACCCACAACGAGCACATCCTGGAGCTGGTGCCTGCCCTCAGACCTCTCATTCATCACGTCACTTATAACATCACAGAGGGGAATCAGGAAGAAATATTCCATCTCCGACAGCACGAGGAGCTCAGCTACCTGCATTGCATGCCGGAGAAAGCTTTTCCAGGGTATTATATATTAAAGATAAGCAGTTCTCCACTTTATAATCATGCAGAGCTGTTGCAGTTAGAGGACAACTGGGACAGAGACTACCTCTCAGGTGAGCTAGGGCAGAATCTCCACATGAAGCTCCACATTACACTGCAGTGAAACACACTGTATATCACTTACATACCAAACATCAGCAGCTCTCATTCTGAATAATATAACAGACTTTTTTGTTTTACACAAGTGCCTGCAGTTTACTTATGAGGGTATTTCATGGTGCTTTCTGAAACATGGATTATCTGTTTACGGGTCGTATTCACTAAAGAAGGAGCCGAAGCTAAAACTGTGGACATGGTCTCATCCAAATAAAACATTCTCGTGCAGCTTCAAATCACCTTTTTCGTCGTCTGTCGAAAAAATCACGTCTGTTAAAGACACTTCTTTATTTCCTATAAAAATGTCCAAGTTATGGATATATATATATATGGATATTAATGGATATTCTATAAGATATTAAGATAAGATAAGGTAATTCATAAAAAATTAGTCTTGGCTTCAAAAAGTCATAATTATGTATTTGAAAAGTTGAAAGTGTTGATTATGATTATGTGTTTGTATGTATGTGTGTATATATTATATATATAATAGGTAGTTTTTTTATGAAGCTAGTTTTATATTTATTTTTTAATAATTTTGATATTGGCATATGAAAGTATGTGATAAATGCATAATTTCTAACCAAAAAATATTACAGAAAAACAAGTATTACCAAAATTTTATGTATATAAACAATTGAAAACCAAGATTGTTTTGGACAATCTCTGGACAAATAAATGGTTTTAAGATATTGTGTGTACTTTCATAATACAGTACGTATAAGGGCGACCACAAACCTACATTACTTTTATTACATTTACTGTATATTTACTAATTTTTCCATTCAGTCACTTAAAAGCAGCTGGAGTTGGGTCTTAAATACCCACTCCACTATCCCCCTCCACTCTTCCTGCAGGGAAAATAATGTGATTTTAGTGACTTTGATAATCGCATGGCTGTTGGCGCCAGATGAGATGGTTTATGGATTTTGGGAACTACTGCTCTCATGGGAAATTTCATTCATTTCTTTAGAGTTTACTCAATATGGTGTAAAATAAAACATAAACATCTAATGTGTGGCAGTACTGTAGGCAGAAACGCCTTGTTGATGCAGGAGGCCAGAGGACACTGTCCAGACTTGTTCAAGGCTGTGAAATAGATCATTTTCATTTCATTAGATCATTAGTCTTCAGCGGTACAGTTGCGGTGGGTTCGTACTCAGCGGTGCAGACTGTTGTGCTCAAAATACTAGAAGATCAGCAGCTTTTGAAATTCTTGATCCAAGCTGTCTGGTTCTCATATTTTTAGTGTGAGATTAAGCTAATTAACTTCAATCCTCTCGTGTACCAATAACGCTCCAAGGCTAGAGCTGATGTAAAAAAAACGGTAATGATACCAGAGAGTGTCTGTAGTGCTTATATGATCTCTGTCATCTCTATACAGTGACTATATACTATAGTGGATCACAAATGTTCTTAATTTGATCAAACCAGGTATACTGCTATTTTTCCAAATGAAATGTGCACAGGTTTATCTAAACTTTTTTATATCCTACCGAGGGATTCAATTGAAATTAAACTGTCCAACAGCATCAGACATTTTTTAAAAATTATTTCACTAATTCAATTAAATTCGGTTTTATTTATATAGTGCTTTTAACGGTGATCTTTGTCGCAAAGCAACTTTACATAAAAAAATCTATTCTCAGAGAACATCTGTCTGCATTGGTCCAAGACCATCATCATGGTCAAGTGGAACCATCCCTATAATCACCACACGCCTTCCAAGCAGGTCTCCATGAGATAACACTGCAAACAATATCCTTAAAAAGTTTTAACATCTTTATATCACAAATGAAATTACATTTAAAAAAAAAAGGAAAAAAGAAAATGTATGACCTTATAAATCAGGATATGAGGGGGGATTTGACAGACAATGTGAGTTCACTTCAAAAAGAAAATCCCCTAATATTCAAGTTTCATTTCATTTAATTAAGGTTACACTAAAATTTGGGAAAAATTACGAAATGCTTTGTGACTATAAATAAAATTGTCGTAATTCATCTAGTCTGTTCAGTCGCTCCCTTTTCCGAATACACTCGTAATCTGATATGAATTTATAACTGTTGAAAGAAAAGAAAAACTTAACTAACATTTTGTACATTTATAAATAAATATTTGGATTGTTGTTGTTACTTTTATGCTGCACTCCTCCATCCTGTGACATGGTTATGAGAATTTTACCTTTAACACGTCATATTTGTGAAAAGATGTGCTGATGCTCAGGCTTAGCATTTTGTCATAATCTCCTGTGGCTGACTCAATGCCCCTGCAGGAGTCTGAACTGTTGTGTCAGTCTCTACCACACGATGGCAGTGTTGTTCCACCAACAAAAATGAATCCTCCTAACAGAACTGTTTCATACTGTATGATGATCAGTCGAGTTATGAAAAACAGACACGTGTTACGATGGGTTTACATTTGATTGTTTTTAATTATTTATTGCAATAAAGATGTACAAAGTATTGGTAACCTTAAATGTTAAAATGTTAGAAAAATCATTTGTGACAATTAACAGTACAATATATCAAAACTTTACTCTTCCAACTAAGATCCATTAGATCCACGCTTTATACTTGAGCTAAAAACTCAACCGCTTTCCAAAGCTCTCATTAAAAGGCATATAAAAGATAGAAATATAGACACAAAAAAGGAAGAACAAAGTTTTAAAAGTAATCAAAAAGAAAACCAAATCAACATGCAATTCATTTAAATCAAAATGGAGAACTCTAAACTAAAATAAATATTTATTTCTACAGAATAATTTTGCCATTAATATTACGCCACTCCCTTCATTTATCTGGTTAGGCTAGAATGTATTTACAAGTTAGTAAAGAAATACAGTGTGAACTAGACTTGGGAGCTACAATGCTGAATTTTGCTTTCCGTCGTTCGTCACGGCTCTGCTGGAGTGAGAGGAACTGGGCTTTGGCTACACATGGACCAGTAGATTGATGGAAATGCAGCAACTTGGGTGGAAAAACACACGCGTACACACACAGTTGATCTGGAAGGTCTAGCACACAACAGCTGTGAAAGGCACATATGAAGTGCCCCCATTATCCCATGGTACAGTAGCCTCTAACGCCACAGCGATGCGCGGCTATACATTGAGCACAATTATGTACAAACACACAGTAGGTGATTGGTACATTGTACACGTGTCACACGTACTAAATACAAATTCTGTTTACACACGAGTATATATATTTATATATATATCTATATATATATCAAGAGAGAAAGTTATAAATATGAGTATATTCATTCAATTCTGCATGGCATATTTGTCACATGGCGATGGGTGATGAGCACACACTGTCGAGATGCAGTCGTGTAGGTATTTATAGTACAATGTGCCCAACGACGCACATCACACCATTAAGCAAGTCTTGTGGCTCTGTAGAGAAAAGCTGAGGGGAAACAAAATACTTTGCTAAAACGTTTGGACAGAAAACAGAAGTGCTTGTTTTTCAGCATTAGTGTTTACATTCAAACGACATTTCAAGCAATCAAGCATCACATTTTATGAAGACTACAGTAAGTGCATGGTGGAGGCAAAAATATTTGTGTAACGAACCATTCGTTTGTCGTGAAAATTTCATTCATAGGCAAATTCTTTTCCAGTCAGTGTCTTTTACTTTTAAATGCCCCGCTCTAGTCATGGAAGTTGCGTCAGTCTTCCATCTCGGCTTCGGCTGGTCCAGTAAATGGTATTCGACAGTGAACAATAAATGGCAAAAGCACTGCAGGTGTGTGTATGGGGGGAATGTTTGGGGAGCCAATCCTGAGTTTGGATGAGAAATGATTGGTTGGGGGGGTCGTAGAGTAGCACTCATCTCTCAGTTCACCTGCATAGAGGTTCTTCTGCATCTCATGCACTACACCACAGACATGTGGACAACATTCTTATTACCTCGGTCAACATTTCAATACATTCTGGAAACTGTAGAATGGCTTCAAACAGGCCTCGAGAACTACAATGTACAAGACAGGGAAGCCCCTAAATGTTTGCTAATAAACAATAAAAAAAAAAAAACAGTAGGATGCTGTAACAGTCTATTACTTTACATTGTAACATTAACAAAAAACTTAAAAATGGTTAATGTCCAGGTTTCTGACAAGGATATCGATTTGGTTCATTAAAAAAGCCTGTAACTACTATACAACGCTGGACTGTAAGAAGAAAAAAAAGAAGAAAAAAAAAACATGGTGTCCACTATATGTGAGAAATTTAACACATTGAGGAAAAAAAAAAAAAGTGACATTACACATTCAGTTTTCATGCATCGATTGATCTGTCTACATCTGCATTTACCTGCTAATCAATCAACCAGCCAGTATGGCTTATAAGATAGAAGTTAACAATCATTACTTCTGCTTGTAAGGCAAAGTCTTCCTCTCTAGCAGAACTTGCAGATTTGTGGAATTAGAGATAAATGCATGTTCAAGAGGTTACATCAATATTTGGTTGATTGTTCTTTGTACGTCCATCACATTATAGCAGCTTTGATGCCCCGCTGTTTGGGACGGCTTCCTTTCACACTAGGACTCGTCATCTTAAAGCCATAGGCTGTTCTTCTGCCCCCTAGGGATCAAGTTCTCTACAGTGTTCTGTTTAGAGTGCCCTTCAACTGTACATTTAAATTCACATCCAGGATTAGCGGAGGGTACTACACTAGAAACACTAAACCCATTCACAGTTTAAAGGAAGACCTGAAATATGAAAAAAAAAAAAAGGCAACTGGGGAAAAATATATACCTTGCCAGGAAAGAAACAACAACATATATATATATATATTTTTTTTTTAATGCCAAGGATTGGAAACCAACGCCAGTCCACTAGCATTAAACAATCATTAAAATGGTATCATTTTAAGCAAGCCAATTTGAAAGGTACTCTAATATACCTACATTTGGTTGAACATACACCAGGGCACACAAGTTTAATAATCTAATTTCATTTAACTGCAAGAAGGCACATCTATAAGGCTATAAAAGGTGTTGCAAAGCATTGTGCATGGTTTTCTCCCAAGTAAGGAAAAAAAAAAAAAAAAGGAAAAAAGGAACAGGGTGATTATTGCTGCTTCGTAAAGCAAAAAAAACAATATATCCACAATTTGTCATAATTCTAGTGATGCTAATGGTGCTCAGAACAACATGCTCAGATTTACCTGTGAGCCAAAAAAGAAAAGAAAGAAACGTGACCGTAAAATCACTGAACGGTTTCTCAGATATATATATATATATATATATATATCCCCCCCCGATGCCTGGATGAAGCATTTCCCAAAATTCTCATTTTCAGTTTTCCGTGTGATCTCTCAGTGGCAAACATCACTGAGCTACAAACACGAAGAAGATGCTCTTAGTCTCTGTATCGTCCACTTGTCCGTCACACTCATTACCCGACAGTCCAAGGTAATCTACGCTGTTTGTGTTGGTGTGTGCAGGTTTGTGTTGAGTGTCTGCTTATCATCAAGGTGTGCTTTACAGGATCGGTGAGAATCGGAACGTTTAAGAGTAGAACGTGAGGACGCTCTGATGGTTGCCACGAACCAAGAGGATGGGAGGGAGGTCCTTGGACAGTGTGTCCAGCCAGGACATGTACATAGCACTGGAGACTGCCCCTTTTCTGGCCAAGGGCATACTCCTATTAGACAAAGAGGGGAGAAAAAAAAAAAAAGAGCAATCAAATATAATAACCAGCCAAAAGTGACATCATGCAAACGAAAAAAAAGGCAGCTTGAATTGTGTAATTTCTTATTCACGTATAATTACTTGTTTCCTTCTTGAGCTTTATAAAACTAACACTGACATGGTATTACTAATCCAAATAAAATGCTGGTTTTGTTAAAAAAAAAAAAAACCAAAAAAACTTTTTTTTTTTATTAGATTTGTTTTTGATCCAAGTAATAATAATAGGCTCAAGTTGAAAAATACAAAGACAACAAGATTACCATCAAAAGAGAAACGGTGTCGTCTTGAACGGACGCTAAGAAGGTTAGGAGCTGGAACAAAACGATCACTAACACTTGATATCGCTAAAAGCCCAAGAGTGGCAGCTGGCCAATACTGAGATATAAATTCGAACCGCCCGACCTGCATTCCAGCGCTTTAACCACTAACCCACTATCGTCACGAGACACAAGCAGTGTCCAGTAAAAGAGAACTGATATCACAGTGCTGTTAAGTAGAGGAAAAAAATTATGAATGGATGTGTGTCGTCGCAACGTTTTCACGCTGAATGAAATAGCATACTGATGACCTTATGTGCCCTGCTCTACACACACTCTGAACTGACTGAGCAATTCCTTACTACAGAAAAGAGGATAAGTATCATTTTCATTCATCACTGAGCAAACGTGTGTAAAGGTCGCGTGAGTGAAACGAAGCTGAATAACAATGAGACGTACAGTAGTGAAGTGTTTTCTTTCCTTTAAAAGTGATCGGTGAGATTTTCGAGCCCTGAGTGTATTAAGTTTAGCTACAGACTACTACGACTACCAAGAACACTATCTCGGGGTTACGGTGCTCGTTCTCTTAAAGCGTGGCCCCGCCCCCTAAACAGGTGAAATAAATAAATAAAAGACTAGGAGCGCACACAACTGAACTGCTGAATGACTCCTGCAGATGTCCAGTAGTCAGCTCTACTTACATGACAATGAGGTTGGCTGTGCTTGAGTGCTCCTTCAAAAGCTCGTTCAGTCGGATTTGACGATTACTCTGCAAAGCAAACACACGAAACAAGCAGGTTAGCATGAAACACTGGTGTTGGGTTACAAACACCCTTATTTTACCTGCATCTATCTGTTATCTAGTAAATCATGGCTGCTCTGACTCACACTACCATAAGGTCCCACGCATACAACCCGTCCTGTATACAACGAGAGCAATTACGATGCTGTTCTTATCTCAGGTCATCTCTCTGTATGCCTGGGGAAGCTGATAGGCCTCTCGGATGACAAAACAAACTATAGTTAATGAAACACCGATCAGTCATAACATTACCACCAAATAACATTAATATTAATCAGCAATTATATGCAAGTAAACAGGATCATGAGCTCCCGAGGCTCACGGGACCAAAGAAAAGCCTGTCTGGTCTGATCAAACAGAAAAGGCAGCACAAATCACTGAAAAAAAAAAAGAAAAATAAATTGTTTATTATTATAATTGCTGGCCGCGATAGAAAGGCAACAGACTATCCAGTGCACCACAACATGCCACCCAAGATCAACAATCCAGCCTCGAAATTCCGGAGATCCCCATCTGATCAAGCACCAGACAAACAAGTCTGACCCATGGAGACCCCACAGCACCCAAAAGAATCCGTCCTGTACAAGACACAGGGCCACCCACGAGGGCACAGAGACGGCCCAGGGGGAACTTGAAAAGTTATTATGTTAATGGTTTTAATCTTATGGCTGATCGGTGTACTGTATGTGCAGCACATTTCCTGTAGTATTTTGGTAGGGGCCGATAAGGAGAGGAATATCTGATGGATCTTTCTAAAAAGAAAATAAAAAATAATCGGTTGATCACCACGGCGAAGGTGGACTTTGCTCCCAAAACCTGCAGCTACACTGTTTCTAATGTATATTCTTGTAAGATCCTCATATGAGGACTGTTGTGTTTATCTCTTGTGCCAAACCTTTTCCTGTTAAAAAAAAAAACAAAAAACAATATTCACATCTAATAATTTTCCTTTGCTAACAAACAGAAAGCGCCAGGAGAAAAATCACAATATACTTAACATGAGAGTCTGGATCTCAGGTGGCTTATAAACTTAAAGAGCCAAAAGTGTTCCTTATGGTTACTGAGAGTTGAAGGTCAGATTTAGTCATAGGAATAGTTTAAATAAGCAAGACTAATGGTGTCCGTGTTAGTTGCATCGAGATTGCAGTTTCATCCCCACCTTGGCCTTGTAAAGCTCTATCTCGTTATCTGTGATCCTCCAGGGCTCGTCGGCCTTTAACTTATCCGCTGCCTCCTGCTCCATGTCATCTTCTCTCAGCCTATACGGCTCAATCATTTGGGAAAACTCTTCCAGTCTGCAAAGAACACACACAAAAAAATTATATGTGTTGTACACAAAGATGGAATACTTTTTCTGTTAATCATTTCATGTGCAAACCTTGTCGGCTACATAACGTGATATTACATTGATATCCAAGTGATCACTGTTAATAATATAATAGAATATAATAGGATATAATAACTTGTGCATTTATAATTCCAAAGGCTATTGTTTTTTTTCCCCACTAAAAACTGCGATTAAAATCATGAGAATCTTTAATATAGTATATAGTATACTGTATGTTCAGTGAACACGAAGCTGTCGTTCTACCTCTCAGTCTTGGGTTTTGTATTGATGTCTCCAAGAACTGTGATATCGGAGAAGTCTATCCTGAACTTGCTGAGCAGCGTGGCCATCCTGAAGAAAGTGAAAAAAAAAAAGCAGGTTACTAAACACCGTTTAGAGAGCCATTCCGGTGCAACATATGGTAGTACTGCGAAAGCGTGAGATTCACAATAAAGAATGTGATGGCTTGCTGTGGATTGAAATCTGAATTAGTTGAAAAAACATTAGTTGCTTTGAGGGAGATCATGTGCAGGAATCTCTCTGGAGAGCAATTTCCTTAGGACTTGAAATAGAACCGAAGGGGGGAAAAAAAAACAAACAGCAGGATAAAGTAAGCTGATGGAACATCAGGAGAACGCTTTTGACAAAGCTGGAGACCTTGAGAGAGATATATATATAAATTATTTTAATGATTACACCGTCAAAGTAATGCTTAGGGGAGTTTTCACAGCAGGTAAAATTTTAAGAACAAATCACGATGACTCATTTCTCATCTCCGTCCATCTTAAGGCAATAAATATTATGCAAAATAGGACAATTTGTTGAAAAACAAACTGAAAAGGACTTTAATAAAAGCATAAAATAAAACGCCCGGCGCTTATGGTGATGCCAGAGATCCACAGTTGGATTCCTTCCACATTATTTTCCACCACATCCACCGATGCACTATGAAGTATAAACCACTCTCCAATAAAGGAATACATAAAACCATCACTCCGTTCGGCTGCATTTGATCAGCCACTTAACGTAAAAAAAAAAAAAGTAAATAAAAAAATAAAAACAACAATCCGAGGCAGACAATTAGAGTTTTATATACAGCAGGCAGTTCACTGGAAGCGAGCGGCCTCGGGCACGCTGTGAAAGGAGCGAGCGCCGGCACGTCGCTAAATTTAGCAAACAAAGGAGCGGCAAGCAGCTGCACAGGACAATGGGAAACATTTGTGTTGGACAAAGCGGCCACGTGGGTTTAGAGCACTATCTGACACACGGAAAGAGAGCGAGAGTGAGAAACACTATGTGTAAATTGTTGTTATCTGAAGAGAAATGGCATTATTAATGTTCTTTGTTTAAGGGTCAGTCTGGAAGCTTATTAGTCTGCACTAAGGCAAGTAGCTTATAAAATACCCCGCGGGAAAGGAGTGTATATGAGTGGCATAAACAGCATACCGACCAACCTTTCACTCTTTTTACAAATGGATGTCAAACTGTAGTGTACAGTACATAGATAGAGGGATACACAGTAATGACCAGCTAGTCTGTTTCAGTCCAAATGCAGACAAGCCTTTAGATGCAGTAATGCACTTTACTTTACAAATATTCTCGAAAAAATTAAAAAGTGCACACGTAAACTTTTACTGTTAAAAATAATATTTTTAAAAAACTTCCACTTTAGTAACCATTATTATATAAAGAGTAGATCCACTATTTTTAAGCAAACCAAAAGAGACTACAGTCCCGCCTTCCTGCTTTCTATTGGCTTTACAGCAGGACGAGATAACTGTAGTATATAAAGTATAACTGTAGCTTTTATGACCTGATGTGTACAAGTTGACACTCCTTACAGTTAGTATATTGCTTTACTTAATACAACGAGTGTTCAAGTCAAACCGGGACTTGCTGTCATTTAACTGATTGAAGATTTTAAGCACAGTGATGGTGTAATGAGACCGCTGTACGCCTGCGAATGACAATCCCGGCTGAGGTGACTCGATCCCTGCTGATCCCATCCACATGTTTGGGCCATTAAAGGATTTCCTCTCGCAGCCGGAGGTCTAGAGAGAGCTGATTGGCCGAGCTCTCTCAGAGGGGAGGGATGAGAGGTACTTAGTGCACTCACAATCAATCACGGCTCTACAGCCAATCAGGGCCGTCCGTGAGCTCACGCAAGCGGAAGGAGGAGCTCAGAGTGTGTTACGCCGGCCCCAATGGAGCAGTTTGAAAAAGATGCGGTCAGATGGAGTCACATGGTTGAGAGGAAACACGCGATGGGTCTTCGGCCCTCCTGACTGAGTGGTGGTAGTAGTAGCCTTAATATGGGAGCTCCCTACTGATTGGGAGGAATTGGAAACGACTAAATTAGGGAGAAAAACCTTGTGTTCCTTCAGACGTGTTCCTTCAGACGTGATGCATGGATGGTGTAATGAGCTCCGGTGTACTGAGAAAACTTTCTACCTTGATGGTATCCAAGCGCTAGTGAAACACTGGGGTAAGTACATTAGTGTAGCAGGGGGTTATATAGAGAAATAAGGGTAGTTTTTCCTCATAACGGTGTTAGTTTGCGCGATCAAAAGTCCTGGTTTAACTTAAACAGCCCTTGTACTATACAAGATCATAAAAAAATTGAAAAATTCAGCCTTGCAAAGAAAATAAAATTGACACCTCTAAAATAATTACAGTAAATTATTATTATCATTATTATTAATAATAATATTATAATAAGGTAATAAGATACTAACGATCTGCGGTCATGATCGATCCTGTTGATCTTCCCGCCGATGAACACGCGGATCTTGCAATCCTTCCACTTCTTCTTGTTGGTAAGCAAGTACGGGATGAGCAGCGTGAGACCTGCCAGAGCAAAACATGTATTCAAGATTCAAGATTCAAAGAACTTTATTAATCCCAGAGGGAAATTGCTTTGTCTTGGTTATACGGTTGCGTTGATTAATATACCGGGAAGAAAGGAAAAAATTAGATTAGACAAGGGAAAAAAATTTAATTAAAGAAATAAAAATGTAAAGAAAAATAACAGTAAATAGAAGTAAAAATAGAATTAAATATATTGCACTTGAAATGTAGTGTAAATGAAAAAAAATAATAATAATCGCTTAACTGACTGCAAAAACAAAATCAAATCATAAATCTTTTTTTTTTTTTTTCTTCGTAAGTAAAGTAACGTTTCAGTTTTCTAACGCACCACCGTCGTCGAACAGCCACCAGACATCCACTGTTCCTTTTCCCTGCTTCTTCTGAAACTGCTGACTGGCCTCCAGCAACTTCTGATCATCCACATTCAGGGGCGCTGTGGGACTCGCTTTATCTAAACAAAAACACAGCACCACACACATACTTGTAAAGAAGCGACACACAAAACATGCTGCGTTATTAAATCTGATTGCAGTGTGAAGCGTATCGAAATAGGAAGAAAAAAGAGCAAGAGAGGAAAATGCAGGGGGTTTTATCTTGAGGCACAGAATAATGAAGTCCCTGAAGAGAGAGCTTTACACACCTCCAAGCACACACTGCACTGATCACACAGTATGATCAAGCGCATACTGTACTGCCAGTAAGTGCTACTGTCATTCAGAGCACATAACATTACAAGCTCTAGTGTTTGCACAGATTTCTAGGATTTTAAAAGATTTTTTTTTATTTTTTTTTTTATTTCTTGGAAGCAGATCTAGCAGTGAGGTGCAGCAGGAGGAATCCAGGAAAGAAAGGAAGACGATTCATTAGAAAACACACACGGGGGAGAGAGAGACAGATTTCTCCAGCTATTATGGAGTGCATGGTGGTGTACAGGAATAGAAGCCAGCAGAGGAGGGCGAGAAAAACAGCATGAAGACTGAAGGAAGAGAAGAGTTATTCTTAACGGACTGTCAACTACAGTAGGTAGATAAGGTATAAAAAGAGAGAGAGAGAGAGAGAGACACACACACACAGAGAGAGAAAGAGGGATAGAAAACAAAACCTAAGATGCACTGCCTGCCTTTTTTCAATAGGGGCTGTGTAGGAGCTTTGCCATCCTCATCATCTTCTGGATGAAGTGGAAAAAAAAAAAAGAGGGAGAGGGAGAGAGAGATGGAGAGAAAAAAAACAACAAAAAAAACAGAGGAGGTTTAATGCCAGCTGCTGTCGTGATGGGAAACACATGCGAGGTACAATGAGACGTCTGTTCTGTTAACATCATGGTTCCGAATGAAACCACGCTGCTCTCGGTACAGGGGAAATTATAAACAAACAAACAAACAAATTAAATTCAATCAGATCAACACAATGTACATTATACAATTTTTACACACACACACAAAGATGAGCCTCATAAGAACTTAAGCACATCTGCGAGTCAATCTGATAATCATCTCAATCTCAAATTCATCCTTCAGCAGGTGAAATTCTCAGGAATGACCTCTGACACACCTCGGGGTGTTTAGGAACACAAACTGGTGTTGTAGTGAACATGCTGAAAGATCTTCAGGGTCACTTTGGTGATTAAGTTTAATGACAGCATGCGGTGATGGTGAGGAGACACGAATGAACAGTGATGATGAAGGAGGTTTAAGATCAATTTAACCCTAAAACTAAAACATTCAAACAACACATGGTGTGCGTGCGTTTGTGAGAGAGAGACTGAAGCTGGGATTAGGCCAATAGGATCTTTAACCCACGTCTGCTCAATACACGTTCTATACGCAACAGCTGTAACAAACACTGAGGCAGCGCGCACACACACACTCCAGCCATCTCAGTCATAACATTAACACTAACACACACATCGACTGCAATCAGAACTGCAGCAGGAGCATGAGCGCTATAAATACAGTCATATTTACATATGAAACAGGAAATACACTTCCCATGTGAGAAGCAGAGACGGGCGGAGAAATTAAATGCAAAGGAAAAAAGAAAGAGAAAAGGGAGAGAGACAGCAAGAGTGAAAGGGTGTGGAAGGTGAGAAAAGAGAAGAAGAAAATGTGATAAAAGCAACTGGAAAACTCTGATAAAAGAATTAATGTGAGAAAAAGAAAGAGAAAAAGTGAAAAAAGAGTGAGAAAAAAGAAAGAAAAAGCAATAGAAAAAAATTATACAGTAGAACTAAAACTAAGTGAGAAAGAAGGAAATTATTAGAAAGAATGAAAAAAAACTTGGAAAGAGAGAAAAAAGCAGAGAGAGAAAGGGAAAGAAGTTGAGAGAAGACGGAATGAAGGGCGGAAGTTGTAAAAGATTAGAAAAATGTAAAAGGAAGAAGTAAGGAAGGGTGAAAAAAGAAAAAGAAAGAAGAAGTAAGGAAGGGTTTGAGGGTGAAAAAAGAAAACAGACATGAATATGAAGAAGAAATTTTTTTTTTTTAAAAACTAAAAAGTATGAGAAATGGACTGGAAAGAAAAGTAAAAGAAAGACAGAAATATACAAAGAAAGAAAAATGACAAGACAGAATGAAGAACAAGTTATTAAAAAAACTAGATCATGAAATAACGAGAGGGATGGTTGGTTGAGAGAAAGAGAATTCGAGAATTTAAGAAATTTCAGACAATGAGAGAGAGAATAAAAAAAGTGAGGAACAAAGTTGAGGAAAACAGTGAAGAGGAAAAAGGAACAAAAGATAATGTGAATTTAGCAAAAGTAAAGAAATGAATAGGAGAGTGTGTTGGGGAGAGAGGTGAGGTATTACAGTGTATACCTGCACCGTGTGTGTGTGTGCGCGCGCGTGTGTATATGCACATGCATCTATGTGTGTCAATCGGAGCTGCTGATTGGCCGGCTGTAAAGTCTGTAGTGACGTCAGCAGACGCCGGATGGAACGAAACGCACCGTCTCTCCCTCAGTCTAAACATCATTATGGTGCAGTTTGTAGCTGAATGTAGAGACGGACTGATGGAGCAGATCCCCGACTCTCCATCTGGCCGCTTAATGAGTAGAAGCTGCCTCGTCCCTAAAACTCTCACAGCTCGTTTCCCTTATGAGAACCGCCGTCCCCCCCTCGCCCCCCCTCTTGACCCCTTGCTTGGGGTCAACACGTACAGTTAAAAGGAAATCTGTCCCTTTCTAGAGTTTCTCAGCTTACCCAACTCATCGTGACATCTCACGAAAATACTGTGGTTGCACTGTTTTCCCATCCTCGCTGCTTCCTGTTTGTAGGAATTAAATCCTGGTTTGTTTGTCACCCAGCTGTGGGGGATGTGTGTGTTTGTGTAAGTGTGTGTTAGTGACTGGAACACATGGTCCCAGTTGGACGGTCAGGATCACAGGGGTCTGGGATACACCACTTCCTCTGTGAAGAGCCTAAGACATGCGTACTCAAAATGTCAGCAATGCGAAAAAGATCGAGCCCTTGAGGAAAATAAAAAAAAGTTATTTCATAAGAAGCGTCGTTCAAGTCAAATCAGGACTTCTACAGAACGGTTAGGAGAGTAAAAACTATCTTTATCTCTCTATATGATCCCCCTGCTACACTAATGCACTTATCCCAGCGTTTCACTACTGCTTGGATACCATCAAGGTAGAAAGATTTCCATGATACATGTTTGAAACACTGGCCTCCCAGGAACTCTTTTAAATGGCCCAAACATGTGGAAATGGCTTAGAGTTTACGGGATGTAGCAATAGCTGAGTTCCTGTAATGTGCAAGTGGTGTTTTCTGAATTATTTGTTGGAGACAAGTTATCTATCGATTTTCAAGGATCATGATTGTATTTAAAAACAATGAATGTTCACACGGACGACTGCAGCGGGCTCTGAGTCACCTCAGCAGGATCGTTAATCTCAGACGTGCAGTCCTGACCCCACTCCAAGCCATTTCCACATGTTTGGACTATTAACTTAAAGTCTTATTTAATGTCAATCGTTTTACCCCTTCTTTCAGGAGAAAAGTCCCGGTTTGACTTGGACGCCCCTTATTCTCTAACTGTAGCTTATTATAATTTTTCAATTTTACAATTTTTATCAACTAAAGCTGTACCGGTCCCGGTTTGACTTGAACACCCTTAGTAGAAAACATTCGAATATTATTTTTACCAATAAAAATGAGGAAAATCTTTATTCTGTTTCAAACCAATAAATGCTTTTTCCATGTTTTTAAAAAGAAGTACAAGTTCTAACCTTTTTGGACAGCTGGGCTGTTCTGCACGCTCGTGGTCTTCGAGGAGAGCTTGGACGAGTCTCCGTCTGAGTCTTTGCTCAGGTCGATGGACACCACTACGTCCTTCATGCCTGAGGTATCGTCTTTGGGCACAAAAGGATTACGTGTGCATTAGGCAGTCATGTTTTATGCTCCCGTGCAAGGCACCGAGGTCAAAACAGTTACGAAAAGGAATTTAGCGTGAACAGTAAATAGTCTGTTAACGGCACACCGCCTCATTACAAGCCCACTTTCTTTCAAATAAACAAAAGCCGGCTGTCTTTAAAGCAGTAAATTTGATATGCACCACTTTAAAAATGTACCACATTTGTGTCTTTTGAGCCGAGCTTGCATGTCGTTAGTTGCAGTAAACAATTTAATTACCTTTTTTCAATAAGAATCAATGAGCTAGAAAAATGCACTCAGATTTGCAATATAATCATTTTTCATGCACCTCAAAGATTACAGAAGAAGATATGAGCTGCACTCTACCTTGGCCTTGAATATGAGAAATATCAAGCCCTTCTCTCAGTCTGAGAATGACCACGCCGTACTGGAAGTCGAAAGCATCACTAAAAAAAATACACAAATAACGATTAGTTAGTGTCTCGTGGGAGGATGTTGGACAACAACCGGATCAGTTCACCACAAGTCTACGTTAGAACTGCGCTTTTCCACCAGATCGGAACAATTAGTGTAAATACTGCGGCTGAACGTGCAAACAAACGAGCGCGAGCACGTGTTACGGTGAACGAGGGGGCAGAACTCGGATACGGCTTAAAGACGGACCGAGAACATTTGAAGAATCGTCTACATATTTTTAACAGATGCCTCCACATTGTGTGTATTATGCTTTGAAGAAGTAACGGCTTAGGCTTATGTTTCGGTAATATTTAGCATGTAGCCTTGAGCATTTGATTTCTCAATTTAGATTTTTTAAATATTTTATTATAGTTATCTATTTAGAAGTGGACAATAATGCACTGTAGCCCAAACATTAAAATTGAAGAGAAAGCGAAATTAGAATGCAGTGGATAAGTACAGATAAGTAAAAGACAGTGAGGCTGCTATGAAAAGGAAAATATTACAGTTTTTTCCCCAAAACACTGATGGTTTTTCATTAACATCGTAGAGAGATGTATTCTGACGATTTTATGATTTAAACAATGACAATTGATTTAATTATAAGCCATAGCCTAATATATATGTAGTATACAGTATGTACCAGCATATACAGTAATGTCAAAAAGGTCTTGAGCCACCACTCATTTCTTGATATTTTGCTGCCAGACTTCCTTGTATTTTTTTAAAGACAGACAGACAAATTAATCTTTTAAATATTAAAAAAAATCTAACTTAAATCATCTAACTTAAACCATGAACCAGTGAGAAACGGGTGCAGATGAGGAGAGATGTTCAGGCCGGTGATTTGTACTGTATATTGCTGATGCTAAATGCTAAGTGGTTGGAACGGACGAGAGGGGAAATAAGGTTGCTGCTGAAGTTGTTACATAGAAAACCAAAAAAAAAAGATATGAGGGGTGGTTTAAGACTTGACAGTACTTTATACCAACAGCCCCCTCTGTAATACCACTAGTACTTCCACCCAGAAATTTCACGTGTGTAAAGAGACGTGACTCACTGCATCATATTGACGTAGGTCTCTGTATCCTTCATATCCGCATTCATCCAGTCGTTCTTAAAGCCCAGCACCAGTGTGTTGGGTCTCAGTCTCCCGAGTCCAGCAGCCTAACACACAGACACATGTAAGCTCAGAAAGCTAGAAAATGATGGAGCCGCAACACACCAACTAACACACACAGAATAATAACTGTAAATAAAACTGAAAAAAAGAAAGAACTGCTTTAAACGTAAAAACTATAAAGCTGCAAAATTATACCAAATAAGCGTGGATAAACACACACCTGCAGAAGGTACTGGGTGCCCAAGCGGAGGTCCTCAGCAATAACGGGGGTGTAAAAAGCTTTGGTGTTGTTGAGAAGCCAGCGTTGGTAGCGCAGCATGTCATTGTTCAACTCCTTAAAGTTGGGCCTCCGAGAGCTCTGATGAGACCGGGGGAGAGAGAGAGAAAAAAAAACATGACGAAAAAAGATGACATCACTACTCATTATGTGCCGTTAATTGATCCACAAACCTCAAGGCTTTCAGCAGTGGTAATCACCAAACCCTAACTAGGAGTCATTTTTTTTTTATAACGGGTCCCATGACATGAAATGGGCAGAATAATAAATCCAGCGGTACATTTATGACCGATTGAGTCCTGTTTGTCTCTAGTAGGTGCCAGGAAAGTGGACAGTTAGCCCAGTGTTTGGTTTTGTAATGGAAGACGGAGCGGTGCGAGCCAGCGGAAGGGCGCCGTGTTCTTTTGGGTCCAGTTTTGGGTAAAAGTATGTTTTTGATTACTGTGGTCTACAGGGTCTGGCAAGAGAACGGCTGTAAAGTGCTTTTCACGTCTAACTCTTACATCACGGCTGTTCCCAGCGCTGGCAAAATGGACGCTTTATTGATCCATGTAGGACTATTACAACATATAAAACACAAACATGCGTGTGGAACATTTTATATTTAAAATCCACATAAATTAATTAACATTTATAAACTGATGAGAGGAAACGTACGATGCAACGTTATAGATACAGCAGTGAAGGAGTGCAACATACTGAAAAAGAACTTACAGTTCGCACGTGGCCACACATCAACAGGCCAACATTCTTGGTGAAGGCATGGACCAGATGAAGCAGAGCAGGCCGAGAGTTAGGGGCTCCGGTCATCACCAAACACTGTGGCCTGTGAAGTCGAAACAAATGGATGTTCATGAGCCTGTGAATGTGTGAAAGCTTTAAAAATCCCACTGTATTCCTTAAAAGGTACTTAATCCTTAAAGTTCCTGTACAGGATAGAGAAATGCAACAAATGTCAAAACTGATAAAATTATATAATCCAAAAATTATTTCATATAATATAAGCCAAAGCCTTTCATGTCTAAGCACTACTCTGTAAAGTGGGTCCTAATTAGCACCCGTTATTGATCCATGCATTTCAGTCCCCGAGCACTTGCCTCACCAAGAGGCACTAATTAAGTCAATAAATTGGCCTTATACATTTGCCTAATGAAATTAAAAGAGATGCATGTCAAATTAGGACTAAATTAATCTTTTCTGATTGGAACATGAGCATGTTTAGCTGATAATGCCAACTATCATCAAAAACACATCTTAACCAAAATGTCACAGCCTTATATAAGAATGAGGACATTCAAGTCATAAGAGGTTAGGTTATGACTACATAAGGATATCTGATCAAAGAATCCAAGTTTGATTTCAAAAAACACTAACACTGAGCTGACTTTTAATCCTTTGGAAAAATGTTTACCTTGTTTTCTACCAGTTTTGTCATGATTTTGCCATTTCACATTCACCATCGCATTTTTTTTTTTCCCAACTGCTACTTGAAAGAATGCATTATCTAGTGTCTTCTACGTCCCTGAGCTAGTGTCACTGTGACTGACAGAACAGCGTCAGTTCTGCTCCCTCAGGCCCTGGGCACAGCGAGCTGCAGCTTTGTCCGATTCAAACTCGCAATCTTCCATTGATCTGATGTTTACTCTTCACTTAGACGCCGGCCTGATTTCCTTTTGGCCACCACACCGATTTACTGGTAATTGGACACTAAACGACTTATTTTCCCTGACGGCATGGCATTAATACCAAGCACTCTGCTGGATGTTGATAAACAAATACTAAATTTGACCTCACTATAGAGTGATATTTGTCAGAAAACAGTTCTTAGGTAGGACAGGGAAAAGACACGTACAAAGTTTGGCATAAAAAGACTAAAACTTTTGATGGATGTGGTCGGGAATGTGTTCGTCATGATGCCTAAGGCAGAAAGTTTGGTGTCAATAAACAAAAGTATACTTGATATGGTTTCACTTCCTGTTGCTTTTAATATCCCCTAACAGTATCTTTTAGATCATGATGCCCAAGATAGGCATGAAGTTTGGTACAAATACATAAAAGCATTCCTGAGATACATCTTTATTTCCTGTTTGTTCCTCCTCATAGTATTAGTATATGAAATGTCTTTGATACTCATAAGTCTTGGCACCCAAGACAGGTACACACATCAGGAGGCACAACATCCCGTACTGACGTTAGCTACTGCTGTATCACTGCATATTAGAAGTGGTAATGTAATTCTGTAAGGCAGAGGAAGCGTAGATTCACAAACACAAGTATACAAACAAAACTAGTGATTTCTGTGTCAGGTCATCTGCTGTGGATTTTGTTAAATGTGTTACTGACATATTCCTCTGAACACAAACATCCATTGGATAATGGTCATCAGGTCCAGCGTGGACATGTTACTTAGATTTGATGATGATGATGATGATTGTGGAAAATCTGTGTGTGCAACTTTGGCTAGACGAGAGTGCCAGATTGTTTGCCCAATTATGTGGTTTGCTCAATCTATGTGCTGGAAAATGCCCCATTAGGAAACCAAATTCAAGAGACTTCACGTGCTCTTACGGTGGAATATCATTACTCTTAGCACTATATGCTTGCCTCTGACCTTTTTTTTTTTTTCTTTTTCACATGACCTCAAAAGATCATCTTTTTGGTCAAGTATAGAATGTGAGAAATTTAGATTAATATACTTCAAAGCACATACTGTAAGAAAAAGGGATTATGGCTAATCAAAGGCTAAGAGTAGCTCATTTGATTATCGTGGCATTATCAGACGGTCCCTAATCCTCCAAGGACTTATTGCCATGGGAACACTAACAGGCGCCCACATGCTGGGTAAAGTTTCCTCCATTTCAGCTCCTACAGTGTGTGCCAGCTGAATACTGGCCTAATCTTAATGAGATTACAGTCATTCTGCATTAATCCAACTAAATGTGTTTCTTTTCCCCCCAAACTGTTCGAATAACAAGAAGTGCTTGCATCTCCCAGGATTCAGAATGTGATCAGTGTGGGTGACTACCTCAGGCTGAGGGAAGGTTTGATGTGTGTTGGAAGATAAGCTTGGGGAAAAATCTAATCTTGTTAGACTAAGTACATATAGTGAGTAGTTTGATTACTGTTCCACATTATAAAGAGTCATATGATACTAAACCGTCTTTCCAGCATAACTATTCATCTACAGGAGACCCTACAGACAGCAGCCACAAACATGTCTACATTCTTTCACACCAGAGGTTTAATTTTATCCAACCCAGCAGGAGGAACACCTGATCAAACAACTTAAATGCAAGTTAAACCAATTAAACCGGAGCAATCAAGGTTCCGGTTTACTTGAATATAATGTGCACTTACAGCTACAACAGGTTGTTTGTACTGGGGGGGAAATCATAGTCCCTTGCCTTGCATCAAATATAGTCCATCTTTCTGTGGTCTTGGCTAGGTAGATTAATTCAACATAAAGTGTAAAATATGTTACAAATCAGTGACAAATTGAGAGGGATTGTGCCTTTTTCCATGGCATGGTTTGGGTCCACTTGGTCCAGTATCATCTTTTAAATCATCCTATCCGGGATTTACCCTATCCTGAAATGTTTCCCACCTTATGGGGTTGGTCTCTTGTCCAGGATGACCTCACCCCACCCATGTTTACATGGAAAAAAGAAAGAGACCATTGCCATCAGTGAATACTGTTTCCATAAAGGGGTGTACTTGGTCAGTAGCAGTGTTGTAGGTGGGTGGTAACTGTAAAAGTAACATCCACATGAAAGGCAAGACCCAAGATTCTCATCAAAACATTGGCCAAAAGCATCATACTGTCTTCGCCAGCTACGCCAAAACAGCCTTCACTCCTCACACCCATAGATGAGCCTTGGCCACCCATGACCGTGTTGCTGATTCACCAGTTTTCCTTTTTTTGTGGACCAATTTTGATAGATCTCGATCACTGCAGACCAGGAAAATCCCACAAGACCTACAGTTTTTGAGATGCTCTGACCTACTGTACTTGTCTAGCCAGCAGAATCCGGCCCTTGTCAAAGTCAATTTAATCCATAATCGCTTGATAACTTTTTCTGCTTTCAACACATCAAACCTCAGAAACAAAATGTTCAGGTTCAGTTGCTGCCTAATAATATCCCACCCACTTCCAGGTACTGCTGTAATGTGATAATCAACGTTATTCACTTCACCTCTTAGTGGTCATAATGTCATGGCTGATCGGTGTAGCATTTCCTCCACCAAGAGGGAAATGTGATCAGATCAAGTGTTTACATAATTAATATTTACTCATTCAAAAGATTATCAAAGGTTTATGCAATGCTTCTCATTCTGATTGAAAAATTCATTCTAACTGGGGTGAATCGGGTCAGACAGTTCATATGGATCTGTTTACATGATGCAGTTTTAATCTGAAAGGTCCATTATTCCCATTAGCGAAACACACATCTAGTGATTAGTTTGGTGAGCATGAAAATGATGTAAATCATCCGATTTGGCCAACGCTTTGTCTAAACTCATCTATGTAGGTATTGCATAGCCTGTTTGTGTTTAGTGTTGTTTAATGATGTCATAAATAAGACAGCCACTTAAATCTCACGCCACATGCCACATGTTTAGGGAAAAAAAACCCGGAGGAAACCCACCAAGCATGGGGAGAACATGCAAACTCCATGCACATACAGACCCGACACGAGAATTGAACCCTGGACCTGGAGGTGCTAGACGACAGCATTAACCACTAAGCCACCGTACCGCCATTAGACTTTACATAAAATAGAATTTACTATGTATTATTATTATTATTATAATAAGGCTAGGCAGGGGCTGCTCACATTGGTGAATACTGGTTATTTACGGTCAGGTATTTGGCAGACGCCCTTATCCAGAGCGACTTACATTTTTATCTCATTATACATCTGAGCAGTTGAGGGATAGGGGCCTTAAGGGCTCATGGGCCCAACAATGGTAACTTGGTGGTCGTGGGGTTTGAACCTGGGACCTTCTAAACCATAGTCCAATGCCTTAACCACTGAGCTACTCAATGTAAATGGATGACAAATAAATATTATACTATTATACAGGGACTGTCATTTATTTTTTAGGATTAATTAGAACTCTAGAACTCTCAGAATTCTAAACCTATATTCATTCTGTGTGTGTGTGTGTGTGTGTGTGTGTGTGTGTGTGTGTGTGTGTGTGTGTGTGTGTGTGTGTGTGTGTG
>JAOVVA010000009.1:4241603-4258287 GCA_028565275.1 Leiocassis micropogon | reverse complement strand
TCACGTGGTTCGGAGGAAACACGGGATAGTCTTCGCCCTCCCGACTGAGTGGTTGTAGTAGCCTTAATGTGGGAGCCTCCTAGGGACGGGGAGGAATTGGCTACGACTAATATTGGGGAGAAAATTGGAAAAAAAAACCAAAAAATATTTAAAATAAATAAATAAATAAAAAAAGTTCCGGTTTGACTTGAACAGCCCTCATATATTCCCTGATAAAAGTATGGGTAGTCTGGTTTTATAAAAATGTAAAGATCAGCTAATATAACTGAAAATAAAACTGATTTTTTTTAAATATATAAAACTATAATATAGTATTTTCCTATAGAAATATATCACGACTAGACATCATAAACACTGCTCTCATATACTCTCACATTGTACCATAATTTCCTGTGCAATAAAACCTGAAAAGTTTACTTAGAAAAACATCGATATAAGGTAAAAGAGGCCGCAGATTTTTTTAATCAAAATACTTGTCAGAACTTTAAAGACCACAAACTTATTATACCCAATATTTTTTATGCAAGATATCCATACAGAACATAATGATATACTTAATTTTAATACTAGGTAACTCTATTCCATACTGTTTATTCTTGCCTGAACAAAGTTGACTATTAAACTATTAAATGGAAAAGAAATTAAACTGAATGTATTTTCCAGTACTCATGGGATATCTATATCTATTGAGAACAAGAAAATCATTTAAGAAACAAGAAGGGCCAAAAAATTAAGACAACAGGAGTTAATAAAATCTGAATTATAGCACATTGTACACTTTACTTCATAAATGCAGCCCTTCAACTATTCAAAGTTCTGGACACCTGAAAACTAAAGCACTTATTGTTCTACTTTTACCAACAACAAAAAAAAAAACCCTTAGCTTAAAATGGTTATTGCAACAAATCACACTGAATAATTTAACGGTCTGCAATTTTTTTTTGTTTAATATTAAATAACTTTGATTTCGATTTTTTTTTTTTTTGACAGGAGGTTCCACAGAGGAAAACTTTCCAACATTAGAAAGTTTCTTAGTAACCTAAGTTTGCTTTTTGCTGTTTAACTTCTAGAGAAGGAAAAAGGAAGATATATAAGAGAAGGAAGTACTGTTTTTAATTATTATTATAATGTAAGCAGTAACAGGAACCAACTTATTTCATATGATTATTCATAGCTATAAAGAGATCAAAATTATACTGCTTTTAACAAAAATAAATATTTATCATTAAGGGACTCCCTAAACTTGACACGAAAATTAATTGAGTTAAAAATTGAAATCCCATCAACAAATACAACTTAAGATTTTCATTTTTCTTGATAATAAGCTGGTGGAATTTTAAGACAGGGTCATATTCAAGTGTTGCGTCTTTTTAGGAAACATTCAGTGTTTGGGTAACAGGCAGCTTATCACAAACCAGACTTACCGGGAGAGTTTGCCAAAGAGGCGTGGAATACTGAGAAGTTGATCAGGGCATATGAGGCCAGGAAGAAGTTCGAAATGATCGGTGCGATCACATTCAGCTCGGCTGGATGGAGAAAAAAAAATAAAAAGGACACATTTGTAGAAGATATTTTTAAATACGAGGCTTAAACCTGCAACCTACAGTAGTTTTTCAGACAGTCTGCATACCAATAAGGATGAAGGCTATGGCAATGCCAAACGTGAGGAAGTAGCCACGCAGGGGTTCATTGTTCTTGCCGTAGCCTTTACCAAAACCAGCAATGCCAGGGTAAATGTTGTCCTTGCATAAAGCCTGAAGAAACAAGAGCATCGATTTGTGATATAAAAAGCAATATTTTAAAGAAAGATAAACATTGGATAAAAGATTTTGAGGAAACAGATAAATGCTATTTTTTGGGGGGTTTTTTTAATATGGAGTCACTTTGAATTATTAACCGATGACGTAAAATCGTGCCTGCTTCCGATCACAGGAGCACAGACTTCACGTTGTCATGTTAACCTCCGACACTGAGCAGATGCTTCCTGTGCTGATGTTAAGTCTGTCAGGTTGTGATGCAACACAGCGTTTCCAAAAAGGACACTTCAGTCACTATCATGCTGCTGATTTGACTCAGCAAGCTGAATTCTGTCACCAGAACTTTGCCATATATTTTATGTCTATATACTTTAACTACAAGGTAAATTATATTAAGCAGGTATCTAACTATTCACTAATGTTTACCAACAGCTGAGTTTATTTGACCAAGATGATTACTCTTATACAACAAAAACTGAAAGAACATCATTTCTATGGAACTGGACTTACAGAACCAGTGTAAAACCTGTGCCAAGCTGTGCGCGTATCGGATGGTCCGCTGTGGCGACCCCTCGATGGGAGCATCCGAACGACCAACATATAATATCTAAATTTTAATAATAAGCATCGGCAGATGTCTGTGCATATGAAGCCAATTAACAGGCAGGCACATCTGCGGGCAGCCCAGTTATACTTTTGAACTGCAACTTTAATATTTATGAGGATAAAACGGTGAACAATTAGAAACATTTTTATTTCTGCTTTACAGTGAAACGTAGAAAATTAAAAGAGCTTATCGAAGTGTCAGACTAGCATCAGCCTACTCACTTACTAGCAAGGACAGAATAGTATTCGATTGTAATGTGCATGGAATAAAGGAATTATAGAATTTAAAAATACCTTAACCTAAACTTAAAAATACCAACCTTGACCTACGGTGTTTAACAAATGTATATTTAAGTTAAACACTTTTGTGCATCATTTATAGTTATTAAACTGTTATGTTTTATTAGATAAAGAGGAAAAAAACGGTCAAAGTGCTCTGATTTCTAAAGATCGGCATCGTCCATAGGAAAACCCAGATCATTCGCCCCATGACAGTATTATAGTACAGCTGCAGGGAAATTAAACGCTCACCTGGAACACTTTGGGAGCGCTGACCAGAGAGGCCAAAGCAGACGAAAGAGTTGCAGAGAAAATCCCGGCTGTGATGAGGGGCCCGAAACCTGAGACCACACTCATAATCTTTTTTTCGGGGGAGAAAGACAGGGATATTCATTCTCTCTCATTTAAACAATGTTTATTTTCCTCTCACCAATACACGTGGCATAATCTTACCTGAAAATCATTGTGGAGTCCATACTTACAACTGGACTCAGTTGTGTTAAAAGGCTTGCAGGAGGAAAAGTCATAACCAAATGAGCATTCAGCACCAGTGCAGTTTGGCCTTGTATCGTTGACCTTGAAACCTGTGGCATCTCTCACAATGCAGGCTCCTTTTAAGGGAAATAAAATTTACAATTTCTGTACTGGCAATCAATTCAATTTTTTTTAGCGATTTTAACATATGACACAAAAATCCAGATATTAATATTTAATGCATACAGTTATAGGGTGTGTTCAAGTCAAACAGGGACTCACGATGGAAAGCATTAATCTGGATGACCTTTACAGAAGACCTCAATCACAGTACGGTGATGAGACTCCTAGCCGAATGACAACATTTTAGTGGTACATACGTTTTAAAGAATGCCTACTTCCGTCTGAACCTTGATGCGTCTGAACCTTGAAAATCGATGGATAACTTGTCACAAACTTACAGAAGTGACACATCTGTCTGCGGCAATTTTTAAAAGTTTGGGCCATTAAAGGAGTTCCTGGGAGGCCAGCGTTTCAGACGGCAGTCCGATCTGGCTCTGGCGTACCGAGAAAACTTTCTACCTTGATGGTATCCAAGTACCAGTGTAATACTTTGAGAAGTGCTTTAGTGTAGCAGGGGATTATATAGAAAAATAACTTTATGAGAGTAAAAACTACCCATGTTCATTGATTCTGCGAAATCAAAAGTCCTGTTTTGACTTGAACACCACTTCAGTTGTATTTAAACACATGGATAGAATATAATGCAAGCTCCACTGGATGCCATTTACCTGAACTTATAGCAACACCTATGTAGACGATGCCTGTAATAACAATGGCTAAAAGTGTTCCCCTTGGGATCGCCATTTGTGGATCCTAAAAGGAAAAAAAAAACAAAAAAAAACAAGCATAAATAATGCAAACGCTCGGCCAGGTCTTTGCCAAGCAGCTCTCCTAATTTGCCTAGAGACGCTTTTCAGACTCACCGCAAGATCTCCTGAGATGTTAGCACCAGCCAGAATGCCAGTAGCTGCTGGGAAGAAGATGGCAAAGACAGAGAAGAAAGTTTCTCCTCCTCTGAAGTCTGGTATTAAATTTTCCAGCATGATGCCAGCTGTAAAGGACGCAAAAATAACATGAATGCGTGTCAAGAGAAAACCTCTGCGATTATTATTACATGCTAAGTTTGTGGGGGGGGGGGGGGGACTGTCATACAATTATAGCCGAAGAATCCTTGATGATTCTTCACTTCAGTTGGAATGAATAAGCCGATAAAGTAGTTGAAGATGGCAGTGATTAAGATGACCAGCAGGAAGATCTGAGCCTGTGAGTGAAAAAGCATAACGTTACATGTTTGTTTTTTCTTTATGTGTCCCTTTCATGTACTCATAGAACCAAAGATTCTCACCTTGGCCTCCCACTCCATGCCTGCCACGGAAATCCCAAGCAGGATAATGACGGTGAGGATTCCTACGATTCGGATGTCATTAATCTGATCGAGCATGACAAGATTCGCTTCCTGGAACAACAAAATTCGCAGATAAGTCAACCCTTTATCCATCTTTTATTATTATAGAAAGAAAAAAGAAATGTCAAATTTCTTACATGAAGCAGCTCAACGACAGTCTCGGAAAAGCCCACGACGTACATGGCCACTGCCACGGCGTTGGCAAAAGCAAAGATGAGGCCAATAGAGCCACCAAACTCAGGGCCTAAACTTCGAGAGATCAAATAATATGCCCCTCCTGCAGACAAAAAGAAAAACACCAAACACCTCTTTAAAATTTGTATAATTTCTAAACTAAAACTATGAGAGCCAGTTTCATCATTGTGCTTGATGGGGTTTTTTTCAAATGCAGTTGACACAATACTGTTCTTGCAAGAACTATTCTGGAACAGCTGACCTTCATGTCCTAAAAATAACGATTGATCGTTTTTGTTTTAATTAACTACATAAATTATTAAATTCCATACAGATTATTTCATAGTTTTGAAATCTCCAGTATTAATCTAGAATGTAGAAAATAAAAAACACTAAAGAGAAAAACATTAAATTAAAAGGTGTGTCCAAACTTTTTTAAAAGTATTCAGGAAATTTCTGGAATCTAAATTAATAAATGAATATGAAATAGAAAACAATTATTGCTTTTAGCCCACCCTCTGTAAGCACCATCAGCTATCACAAGGTGTATGTGATCATAGCGAATGTTACATTTTATTAACGTACTCGTCCTTCAGCTGTGCTAAGAGTTTTAACATCTCGCGAACTGAACCTTGCAGACAAAACACTAACAGTACCGGCTGAAACCGAAACTGGTCCTGTGCATACAAAACCTGACCTGATGGATGAACAGATCGTGCTGTAATCTTAGAAAATATAAATATTCCTGCTACGATATGGTTACACTACCGTGCTGAAAACAAAAACAAAAACCTGTCACGGAGTGAGTGATATCGGTTTCAGGGTCGAGTACTGCAACAGAAGAGGTTCGGGAACACCCCGTTGATGTTTCACACAAAACCAAAATCCATGTGCTTCCCTTTTCCTTTAGGCAAGTTATAGCGAGCAAGTCACCTCATGCCCCAGCCTGTGAGGGTCATGGGGTAAAATAGTTATAGTAATGCTGACAGAACTGGAGCCGAGTGCCAAATCTTGGCAAAAAGAGAGTAAAGTGAACTGAATTTTGCCTATAATGAATGAAATGCTGATAAAAGTACAGAATAGAAATATGCCCAAAAATCTATCAATGTAAAGAAACAGATGTACAGCTTTCCTTCTATAAAGTCTACTGATGTTTGTCTGCCATTTCATCTCAAGTGCAAAGGGAAAGCTCAGGATGCAGACCCATTAGGTGTCAATGCAAGTGATGGAGGCCAGCATTAGGTCGGAATATAAATCAGACCTATCGGAGAGATAGCAGAAACTTTGGGAGTTGCCAAATCAGCACTTTGGAGCATTCTTAAAAAAGAAGGAATGCAACGATGAGCTCAGAATCACCAGAAGGTCTTAAAGTGATAGTTTAGGGTTTTCTAGTCTGATCTACCTTAATGGGACTGTAGTCTACAGAACTTATATGCATCTTAATTTATCTTTAAAGAAAAAGAAAAAAATCCCCTAAAGTCCATAGAAGACAACTAAATGTAATAACTGCAGGAACGCCCCAAGGCAAAGATGTAGAATGTTCCTAAAAGACTGAGTTAGTCACATGACCTCAAGCCAACTGAGCATGCTTTTCACTTACTGATGACAAAACAAACCTTCAGTTGGTAGAAAGCCCCACAAACAAGCTGAAAATCTGGTAAAGTACAGAGGGGAAACTGTCCATGTGTCCATGGCATGGTCCGTGACTTCAGGCAGTCAGTGATGCCAAATGTTTTGCGTCAAAGGATTGAAAATAATGCGATAATTCTGATTGTTAGTCTGCCTCATTACTTCAGAGCCTGAGAAAATGTAGATACTTAAAAAACCAAATCCTATATTTTTATATAGTATAAAGTCAATCAAAAGTCCAAAACCCTTTGGTAACACTATTCACTAGGCATGCTGTATACCCGGAAATCTCATACTACATAAACAGTACTTTAGCGGCAGCCATGTTCTGTGTATCTCAGTTGTGAATGTGATACAGTGTGCTCCAGTATATCAGAGGTCACTATGCCGTTTTCATGATCTTCCCATTAGTGCAATATTGGCCTCAGCCACCGCCATGACCCGCTGTCCTCTCACGTTTCACCCAGTGCCTCATGCCCAGTACATCATCTCCTCCTCTCGAAGCCTAAACACTTCCTCAATTGATATGTTGCCTTATGAAAATATCCTGATCACAGGCCACAAAGTAAATGTACACCTTAACCCGGCTTCGTCCATCAGCACTGCGGCAGTGTAATTTAGAGCAGAATGACCTGGTGTGCATGATGTCTGAAAGACACATCGACTACAAAGACAGGGGCTTTATTAATTCCATACTTGACCTTAGACACGCATACTTGTGCTTATGCAATAGTCTGACTTACCTGGAGGACGTGATGACATGCTGGATTTCAGCACAATAATTAAATTTACTGGATTACAAACACGGGGCAGAAGTTTTATACATATTTTCACTAACGGGGCACTAAACTGCTGCAGAAATAATATACTGTAATAATATACCACATACAGTAGAGTGAGACATACAGTATGAACGGCTACTTCATTAGGTACAACTGTTCAACCACTTCAATCAAATCGCATTCGCATGTAGACGGGGGGGAAAAAAGGTGATTAAATGACTTTGAACATGGCATTGTTGTTAGTGCTAGACAGGCAGAGTATTTCTGAACCTGCTGTTCTCCAGGGATTTTTCACACACACCACCATCTCTAGGGTTTACAGAGAATGGAAAGAGAGATGATATCCAGTGAGGGTCAGATCTCTGGGCGAGACTGCCGTGTTGATTCTAGAGGTCAGAGGCAGAGCCAGACTGGTTCGAGCTGATAGATAGAGTAACTCCGATAACATCTCATTACAACTGAGGTATCCCAAAGAGCATCTCTGAACGCACAACACGTCAAACCTTGAAGCAGATGAGCCACTCCTGTCAGCTAAAAACAGGAAACTAAGGGTACAATTAGGATGGGCTCACCAAAATTAAGACAAGAGGAGATGAGAAATGTGTGCCTGGTCTAATAAATGTCGAGGTCGACTGCGACATTTGGATGAAGCATGGATCCATCCCAATTCGATCGATGGATCAGGCTGATGGCGGTGGTGTAATGGTGTGGGGGATATTTTCTTGTCAGACTTTTGTGCCTCCTAGTACCGGAGTATTGTCGCAGACCGTGTTCACCACCCTTCTGACCGCACTGTACCCATATTTTAAAGCCTATTTTCAGCAGAAACTAGTTTCTTGAACATGGCCGTTAGTTCACTGTACTCAAATGACCTCTAGATTCCTCTAGTGGAGATTCGCATCATGGACGTCCAACAGATGAATCTGCAGCAACGTGATGACGGACCAAAAAAAAAAAGAATTGAAGGAATCATTTGCTCGGAGATTGCTGGTCACCAGCACATGGCGTTTCAATTCAGCAGCTCAGACATATAATTTTTTTTTTTTTTTTAAAGCTACAACTCCTACAAACCAAAATGTTTTGCTTCCTTCCTTCCTGCTGTTGAGTCGATTCAGGAATTCAAGAATTAACGCAGTTCTGACTACAAAAAAGGGGTCCAACCCAGTACTACCAAGGTGTACCTAATGAAGTGGCCGGTGAGTGAGGTTTTACAGATGAGAAAATCTGAGATGTATTTTTACATATAATAAATATAGAGGCATGTGAACTGATCTCACATACTTCCATGCATTTTTTTTTCTTTCCATAAACATCAGCATATATTTTAAATGAAATCCTGCGGGGACGGAAAAGTGACGTGAGCAGCATGAGCAATGAGAAAGTTTAACAGTGGCGTCAATTGCCTTTTATCTGCCGCCTCCAACCTCAGCTTGCAAAAAAAATAAATGAATAAAAAAAAAAAAGAAAAAAAAAAAATCAACCAATGTGGATGACCGAGATCCAAGAGAAACATTAGTATTTATATTCATACAGTATATATATAAATATGGAGACTGACTGACACACAAACAACTCTCGGCCTAATAAATCGTGTGCACCATAAGGATCAGCTTGGATATGATGCTTGAAAATGATTCATAACTGTACAAGAACATAAAGATCCTGAACACTGAGCCATCACTCAAATCACTGAGCAGCATGACATTTACAAAGCCTTCATGCGAGTTGATTAAATGCCCTTGACCATCGCTATACGTCTTGTGCAAGACCTCATAGTGAATGATAAAGTCCTGTTGCTCGCTCAGCAGTTTTGGACGTCATGTCAAACGTAGCGTGATAGTGCACTGTGAGCTTAAATACCTCCTCGCACAAAACCGTTGGTCGCTATGGCTGAGGTGGAGCAGCCTGTGATGGAGGTCACGACGGTCGCCATGGTGATGATGATGCAGGTGCACACTGTGGAGGGGAAATAAAAAAAGGAACGTAATTGTATTAGTGTCAGAGCATGGAGGGACACAAGTCTTTCCAAAGAACGGCCAGGAATTTTAAAGGATATTAACCTGCGATTGATTGGCTGTTAATAAAGCATCGTTTTTTTAATAAAGCATTTTTGGGTCCTTTAATAAATGAAACAAGTGATGAATTTCTCAAGAGGAAAAATAAATAAATAAATAAATAATTTTTCCTGCTCATATGAGCAGCACATCAAACACTTCTTATACTTGTGCAGCTTCCAGCAAATCACACTTTCTCTAAGCTGCTGTCTCAGCACTCGAGAATGGTTTCTAGGAAACGTGTTCGAAATTCAGCTACAGGTGTCACCTTAGAGCAACGTTTAGCATGGGAATGCAGAACAGTGACAGGGTGATGGAAGGCCATGGAGGTTGTGTGAATTAAGACACTAATTCACAAGAGCTGTACGGAGACAGCGAAACCTACCAATTCCAGCCTGGCCCACGATCCATGTCATGCGGATGAAGAGCATCACACCCCAAATGTTCAACATGCAGCGGACCTGCGCAGAGGAAGGATGGCGGTTAGGTTTTAATGCAGACAACCAAGCAAAGCCCTTTTTTGTCCGTCCGCCCCCCCCCCAAACCTGAAAACGTGTCCTGTACACCACGTGATGATGTGTTGCATTTGGAATGGTATGACGTCGGACATGACCACTTACTCCCGAAGACTTTAAATAGTGCCTCTTTTTTTGTGTTTTTTTTTTTTTTTCCATTGCCTTGATCTGGTTTTAGTGCTTGAGTGAGTAGGTGGAAATGAGGGTGATGTTATTAACAAGAGGAAGCATGGCCTGCAAATGTCAAAATAAAAAAGGGTGACAAAACCCAGAGATTATTCTCGTCCTTGACAAGTCGAGCTTAAGCTCTGTTCTTTCTCTCTCTCTCACCGTCCCAAACAAAGGATTGTGTTTTTTTTTTGTTTTTTACAGCAGAACAACTTCTGCCTATTTTCAGACCATTAGTCGATTGTCCAAGCAAAATTTCTATTCGCCTTTGCCATTTGGTTTGCTTTAGTTTCATCAGGTTTTTAATTAAACAAACCAAAAAGAAAAGAAAAAAACTTGGCTGAGGTACATACATGAGGCTGAAAATGTATTCATAACACACTTTGTATTAATTAGTCAGATTTATCACCATTTATACAAATGTACATTTACAGTTAAGTTAAAACAAATTGAATCATTTAAATATTTTGTGCATCACATCATGTTCATTTGCTCAGAGATTTCAATTCAGAAGCTCGGACATAAAAACATAAAAAACCAACAAACTCCAACAAACCAAAATGTTTTGCTTCCTTCCTGCTATTGAGTCATTACAGGATCAAGTCTTGTTCTTTTTGCAATCAAACCACACCGGATCTCATAAGTATATTAGACTGAACGCACCACCTTGCCGAACAATTAGCAAGTCTAAAATAATAATAACACAAACTTCTAGCATCAGCTCTGAGCAAGACGGAACAAGTGGTTCTGATGAGTAGCGTACAGTAATTCCCATCAGGGGCCAAAAAAAAAAAAAAAAATGTGGCGTGCGACTCACACTCATTCATATTGCAGAGCTTTTCAAAGCAGCTCATCTCCACAACACTTCTACCATGAGTGTGAAATATACTGTTAGAACTACAAAGCAAAGATCACACACTCGGAATTAAAAGGCTGTTAAAACATCAAAGCGTTTTTTTGTTTGTTTGTTTTTTCAGCTCAAGTTTCTATTTCCATTCAGATATTTTTGGATGCTGCAGTATAAGCTGATGTAGAGACATTTACCAGCACTCCTTTGACCCATCCAAACTTCACCACCCCTTTGGGCTCAGCTGCCTCTTTGGCTGCAGCCTCTTCAGCAGGAGTCAGCTCATCACCGTTGGCAAATCCGTCCTCAAACGGCTCCTGGAACGAGAAGAAGGTGGGGGGGGGTTCCGTTATTAACAACAATGAAACAATGAATAATGAAATTACTGCATAATAAAAGTAATAAAAGTGATACGGGTAGCATGAGGAGTTAAACCTAGTCCTGATGGTTAGTATTAGGACTGGAATCTGTGAGACCTAATCAAAAGATTTCAGGAAACTCATTAGGGACGCCTGAATCACCAGAGGAACACCCAATGCGATATCATCACGATACCCAGGGGCCGATACGATTTCTACTGCGATTCTATAAGCATTAGAATTTTATAAATATCCAAATATTTTGAAATTTTGTTATAATTCTAAACAAGTATAAAATGTTTTTTTAGCTCCTACAACAAATTATGCTTCGCGTAATGCACCACCTGTAGGATTCTAGAGGAACAGCAACATTTTACCAACTAAAATGCAAACAAATAAATTAAAAACTAATTTAAAAAAATATATTAAAAATCCATTAAGGAGTCCAGTATGGCAATGCATTAACTGCCACACAAAAGAATTGCAACTGCGTAGACGAATCAATTTTCTCCCCATCTCGAATGTCCATTAAGGTTAGAGTGCACACATTATCCTTAAAAGGGCGGCCGTGGTTTAAATTACTAATCTGTTTATATTGTGACAAACAGCATCGACTAATGTCATTGGAAGACTTCACAAGCTGATACGGATTATATCGGAGTGGAGAAGATTTAAATTTAAAAACAAAGTTTGAGCACTCACCGAAATACCTGGAAATTCTAAATATCAAGTCTTGTTTTGCAAAATCATAAAAGTTCACTTTGAACTTTTTCACTGTTGCCAAATCAAGGTCAGCGAAGTTACCATATACTGTATGATTCTTTGCACATCTATGGTAATATATATATATATATATATATATATATATATTTTTTTTATATATACACAAAAATACAAAGTTAAATGTATTTTAACATAAAAACGTACAAAAATACTTCATGAAACAAATGTGCTTTGTTTCATGTAGTACTGTACGGTACTGTGGATGCCCATGTAAGTTACCAAATGTGGCTCTTCACCCGATTATGAGCTCAAGACCACTTGGTATCAGGTGTTAAAAAATGTACAATAGCACACCAGATGGACCTTCATTCCCATAAAAGCCTATGTACTAAAGATTAGAAAAAGCAACAATTAATAAAAAATGCTCAAGTCTGTATCTTTTCTTTAGTTGGTAAAAGTACAAGAAGAAACAATGAATTATTTGTATGGTTTTAAATTCAAATGAGGTTGTGCTCATATAACTGGATTCAAGAGCGAACAAACCAAACCCCTTTCATCACCACAGAGAGAACCATATTCATATATTCAGTGTATTTTCCAGATCAGATTAAACCTATTCTTAGACTAAAAGGTATTTGAATGGAGGATCCCCACTGCCACAGGCATTCAGCTCACACCAAAATCAGGCTTAGTTTGTGTTTAAACACGGCTCGTAATAAAAGCACTGCTGTCAAACTAATTCTCAAAATAACTCGGAGATTCTTCTCATTCTCTCACAGCTTCCTCAGGCTCATTCCATCCACCCGCTGCCACTTCCGTCCTTCCTTCTTTGTCAGAGTCACCACCACACACACACACCCACACACACACACACACACACAGGCAAGGTTATCCATCCTGGGATCTGCAGAAGGTCAAACACAGGAAGACTCCCTCCTGTGCCGGGACAATGCTCTGACGTCGGCAGCTGAGCTCCTGCCCCTCTGGGAGCACCACTGTATGCAAGTGATGATGGCCCTGCACTCCTAATAAAACTGTCTCCTGGCAACAACGCTCAAGGGGACGCCTCTTTTACAGCCACGCTCTGTAAAAGCGAAGTTTGTCTCTCAGTCTCATTAAAAAAATAAATAAAAGAGACTCAGACAATAAGGCAAAGCACGGAGCAGTAAACTCACCAAGGCTTCTCGTGTAATGGGCGGGGCCACCAGGCCACCAACACACACACCTACTTTGGGTCAACAATTAATTATCATCATTTTAAATGAACGTGACCCATTATTTCCACATGCCTTGCAGAAGACCAGGCTTCGAATCCATGATGGAGAATTTCAACCACAACTCACAGGCCAGGATGACAGTAGAGAGGGTTGTGTTAAAAAAAGCTGTCGTAAAAACCTCTGCCAAAACGTACTGTATACGCGGGTCAATCGATCCACTGCGGTGTCCCCTAACAAGAGCAGCTGAATGAGGAGCACCATCGTTTCTGTGAATGTCCATTCAGCAGATCGCGTTGTCAATATTTTTAAATTTGGATGGAAACTTTACTATCGATCAATGGATGATGCAAACGTGCCACAGTTGCCGTGAGGATGTACTGGCATCTGTTGCCATGGTTCAATACAATTGTGTGTGTGATATAAAAAGGGCAAACTAGAGTGCAACAAACCCGCAACTTCAAAAGCATTTCCTGCACTGATTCATTTAAAGGAAGTTGCCACACTACCTGGCAGTAATTCTCATCAGACTCCAAACCACCATTCCAGTAATGACACCAGCTATTTATTGCGGATATAAACGACCTTGGTAAAGACATGCACTTGTTGGGTATGGCTGTTAGAAGGCTTCCTCAACTTCCAGCCAACGTTAAACCTTTTGGCATTTTCTCAAAGGTTTTATGATAGGATGCAATACATTATTTCTTATCTTTATGCAGGGTGCTACGGTTCCCCAAAACCTTCAGCCATCACCAGCATTAAGAAAACACAAAGCAACAGATCATCTAATGTTTTAGTCCAAATTTGAAGAATCGGTCCATTTTTATTTCTTTTGGGGGAAACGTATGTATATGCTGTCCAAGCAATTGCTAACTACCTGCACATTAAGACATCATGGATCTAATGACAGCAAGCAGATCTACAACATCAGATGTGGATTAGGGTAGACAAAACCATCAAGAGTCCTTCACTACCAGACATATCGCTCAGACGTGATCACTTTTTTTTCTGGTCTGGTTAAAATATATATATATATATATAGAACAATACTGGAGATTTTAAATAATGAAACAACACGCAGCAAATTAGGAAATTAAGGAACAAATGGTTGTTTCAAGACATGAGGGTCAGTTGTCCTGGAATAGTTCTTGCAAGAACAGTGCATCTGAAAAACCCATTAAGCACCTCGATGAAACTGGCTCTTATGAAGACCATCTCAGGAAAGCGAGACCAACATATTACTCATCTTTATTTCGATGAGTTTGGACCAGCATTTTGAACAAACAAGATCTTAAGATCATGTTTTCTGTTCTTGGCATGGCTGCTGGTGCCAGATGGGCTGGTTTAAGAACTTCAGAAACTGTTCATCATCTCCTGGGATTTTTACACACAACATAGTTCACAAAAGATGTGAGCAGGATTTCTGGGTGTACAAAGCAGAATAGCCAGACTGTTTAATCTGCCAGATGGTCATTTAAAAGGGCAGTGAGCAGATAAGCAATTCAGAAGAAAAGTTCAGGGAGATGGACTACAACAGAAATCCGAGGGGACATTGGGTGCAGGTTCTTCACACTGAACAGTAGAAAATAGAATAAAAGTCCAGATGATGATTATCCAATGTTATCCTGTCCAATTCAGGTGGGGTATTGGTGGCTCCATGGTAATTTTCTCCTGCCAATGCCCAAACCCCAGCCACTGGATGCAGAGCAGGTACCAAGCCTGGAAGGGTATCTGGTATAAAACCGGTGCCAAGTTGTTGTGCGGACCAGTTGGTCCACTGTGGCGGCCCCTCAAAGACCCACAACTGTCCAGTTCAGGTGAGGCTGTGTTAATACACCAATCAGCCATAACATTAACACTTACATTGCATTTAGGCCATTTGGCAGATGCTCCTATCCAGAGTAACTCACAAAAGTGCTTCCATCATTGGATAGATCCTTACACTTGTCCTAACAATTATACCCATCAACATGTTGATATTGATCAATTATATACCAGTAAACTGGTGATATGATCATGGGCAACCATGGTTCAGCCATGCCTGCAGTGAACGAAGGCCAGACACAGCACACCCCCAGAGGTCTCGTGAAGCCACGCCCCGAACGGCTAGAGCCATCCAGGTGACACAAAGGAAACCTACACATTATTGGACATAATGTTTCGCATTGTAATGTTATGACTGATGGGTGTACAGTGAAAACTATGTGCCGTGCATTTGATTTTGTAGATTACTTTAACCTCATGATTAGCAGAAGGATATTATAAAAAAGAGCAGTATGTTTAAGGTCTGCAGATTAAAGGTCCACTGCGGAAACAAAAGACGTATGAATTATAAAACATGGCGTCTTTGGCATGCGCTCCAGCATGTGGACGGGGCACTGGGGCGCATCATCACCTGAGCCATCTGTCTACATGAGCTCCGTACCTGCATGCATAACGTCATTAACAGCCCCGCCAAGCTCCCCTTACACCAGGGACACTAGGCTATTAAGAGGGAGGAAAGCAGGAAGAAAGAGCTGCTTTGTTACGGCTTCGGAGCTTGTCAACACCGTTCCATGGCGCCAGGTGAGAAGGGGGAAAGCAGCAGCATAGAGCGTATGTATAAGGCTTGGAAAGACCTGAAGGAGAGACTTTGACAACTGAAGGTTGTAACCGACTACAATACTGTATGTCTAGTTAAAATAAGCAGACTGTAGGGATTTGGTTCTAATCTTCCAGGAACTAAATAGCAGTTAATTAGAGACGGCTAAGCCTTTCACATTGGGAATAACATTTATGTATGTGCAAGGAGGGAAAGAAAAAAAAAAAAACACACACACACACACACACACACACACACATACACACAAGTGTGCCTTTGTGAATGCATGGAGCTCTTGTGCAATGCCTGGACCGAACTAGAGGACATTCAAAGTGATTTTGTGGCCGGCAGAAAAGTTTTGTACCGGTTTATACCACGTCTTAAACTGGTATGATGCATTATTCTGTATTCATGTGGGGGGAAAAAAATGATGTTTTATCCTGGGCGAATCTCACAGCTAACACCTAAAGGACAAAAACATCTGTAATGTACATGTGTAACCTGTTACTTTATCTGGGTTATTGCATTTTTTTTTTTTAACGGTAATGACTGGTTTGAACATTTGATGACATTTGCTGGTATGGTATAATTAATATTTAGCCCAATATTAAAACTATTACAGTTGAACAGTGCATAAAAATGATCAAGTCTAACTGATTGCATAATAATGATGATGTGGGGCAAATGTACAAACACAAGCACACACACACCCTATAGGCAGATAAGCAACTTCAAGCTGGTTTTGTTTTTATATATATTATACACACACACACACACACACACACACACACACACTCACCTAAAGGATTATTAGGAACACCATACTAATATGGTTTTTGACCTCCTTTCGCCTTCAGAACTGCCTTAATTCTATGTGGCATTGAATCAACAAGGTGCTGAAAGCATTCTTTAGAAATCTTGGTAGGTAGGTATATTGATAGGATAGCATCTTGCAGTTGATGGAGATTTGTGGGATGCACATCCAGGGCACAAAGCTCCCGTTCCACCACATCCCAAAGATGCTCTATTGGGTTGAGATCTGGTGACTGTGGGG
>JAOVVA010000009.1:4224056-4241503 GCA_028565275.1 Leiocassis micropogon | reverse complement strand
CTACTTTCAATTTTAGTCTTAGTCCCGGGATAAATGTTCCTCTTAGTTTTTATCATATTTAGTCTATATAATATATATAGGGTATAAATAGTACCCTATTTTTGTTTAGTCAAGTTTTAGTCGACCAAAAGTCTGGACATTTTAGTCTAGTTTTAGTCAAAGGAACCTTTAAGTATTTTCGTCTAGTTTTAGACAATAAAAACATAACATTTAGGAATAAGATTATTATTAATTAACCCTACAGTCAATCTAGTCTTGTCAAAACCCTTTAAGGTTTTTCACAAAATAATTATCTTAACATTTTAAAATGTATCTTTTCATCTGATGTTTTCAGCTGACTATATTTATTTTAATGAAACTTCACTCATGCACACACACATGAAACACATATACAGTACTTATGCAAAAGTCTTAGCCACCATATTATACGCTGTACCAAATTTTCTTATATGTTTATCATGTCTGCATAATTATGTACAAAATCATTCAGTATTTCCATATATAACTTAAAAATTAATAAAGAAATAACATTACAGGGGAATACATGCATGGAAAAAAATATAGTACAAGACAGACCAGTTTTCAGATGGAAACAAAAAACCTAATGTACGCACCTGGGATTTGCATAAAAATAGAAAGGAGCGAGTGTGACAAAGTTACCAGAAGAACTCATTCTCCAGCAAGCTCAGTAAAACCTAACAACTGTTTTACTTACTGTATAGTTCTGTGCAAAAGTCCTGGGCACATACAAAAATATGGCATAAGGAAAAGAGGCTTTTGAAAACATTTCTGCATAAAAGAAACTTCTATAAAGAGCAATAAAGAGTAATAAAATACACAGTCAATATTTGGAGTGAAAATCAGGAGGTTTAGACACAGATGTGTGCAGTTTTATAAGAAAACAGCTGTCAGGTTTTACTGAGTTTGCTGCACAGTGCTCTATATGAAACACTCACACATACACTACTAACTGCTTAAACAACTACATATAAAACATGAAATGTGCGCACACAAACTCTCCGTGCACACAAACTGTGTGAGAGAGAGAGTGAGTGAGTGAGTGAGTGAGTGTGTGTATGTGATTTAAGCTGTATACGGCGCCTCATAAAAATGGGCCCAAATATCGTGTCTTCTTTTTGGCCGCGCGCCCGTGACCCAGGAAACATTAGCCAACTCGCGGCATAATAAATGAACGACGCATTGCAGCGGATTGTGACGAAAATTAAATGATGCCGAAAATAAAGACAGATGTTTTATTTGTTTGAATTTTTTTTAAACCACATTTTAGTCTCATCTTTTCTCGCCAACGATATTGCAGGCTGATTTTGTCGCGGTCACTTATTATTTTCGTTGACGAAATTAACACTAGTTTTAACAAACTGATTGAAGAGATAATTAAGATATCACAACTTATATCCAATGATATATCAGTACATGCTAATTCCTTTAATTCCTCTTTCATGACCGTGTCTATTATTAAAATCCCTAAACTAATAAAATTGTACTCAACTATTTACGCTGTCAAACTGCACTTATGTAGATAAATGCAGCTGTACGTGTTTTTGTTGATGGAGAAATCCTGTATCTTTACCCATTACTGTCATTCCTTTAAATATGTGCATGTCAGTAACATTAAGGAAGGAAAGATGAGCTTCATTATCACTCAGGTCATGCTTTGTGTGGCGTAATCATCAGCAAATTATCCGTAACTGAATAAGATGTAGTTAAAATGAAAGTCAGAACATCCTGTTTAGTCGACTGCAAAAGATACAAGAACACCAACTCTGAAAGTCTTTCATGATGCTCCATTTTTTCCCCCTTTTTTGGATGATTAACACATTTCTAAAGTATGACGAGTATAAATTAAAAGAGGGAAAGAAAAAAAAAAAACACTGGATAAAAGAATGCTTAAACCCTCTACAACACAATGTGGTGTTTACAGACGACAGTCAAACTCGAGTACCAGCCGTGTGTCATGTGACCCTTAATACTCAACTATAGTAAGAAGGGAAAGAAAGAAAAAAAGAAATAAGAAGAATATGATCCATCCATCCCTTCCTCCTTCAACAGTGTATGAGCCTACTGTCTCTGTGCGTGTGTGTGTGTGCGCGTGTGCGTGCGTGTGTGCGTGCGTGCGTGTGTGTGCGCGTGTGTGCGTGCGTGTGTGTGCGTGCGTGTGCGCGTCTCTGTGTGTGGCCTCTTTGGTAGATTCAGGTTTTACGTCATGTCCTTCTCTTTAACAGAAGGAAGTCACCTGTAAAATCCAGTGCAGCTCAGATTTCAGCTCTGCACCAGGACCAGAAAACCAGGTTGAAAAGAAAAAGGGCAGAAAGCTAATAATGGACCGTTTTAGTACACAAGCAAATCAGAAGCACAACATCAGAAGATTCACAAAAACTGTAACACTAGCTTAAAAGTAAACGATGCAGGTTTATAAGGACGCGGCTGATTGGCTACAGAATGTCAGACTGAGTGACTGCAGGAAAGGGAACCTGCAGGATGTTTGCAATAGGAGAAAATATGAGCCTGAATAAATCTACTAATGCTTTTATTCATGCTCATCATCATCAGGGGCATTCATATAGTATTTTATCCATGCTTCTATGCTCTGGACTGCATTAATACGAGAGTGCAAACAACGAGAGCTGAAAAGATAAAGGAAGCCGGTTTGTTGAGATGACTCACTATAATAAACACAATTAACTTCACATTAAATCGGTTTTCTAATCTAGGGGACGTCCAATTAGCACCATGCACGTTGTGTTCAAGAAGGACCAAACTTTTCATTTTTGAGCTCATGTTAATATTTACTTCTGATTTTTACTTTCTGAGCTTTAATTTTTATTTTTTTTGAGGGGTACCATGAGTTATTTTTTCCACCTGTAACCTCCAAGTCTCTGGAGTTGAGAGCGTACAGATAAGTTGCTGGCTAGAAGTTCATTATATTTTTCCTTTGCAGTCAATATGTCAAGAAATAAAAAAATAAAAAAATAAATAAAAAAAAGCACCACCACCAACAACTAAATGCATGCAAGTGCCGCAAAATAGCCAGGCGGCCAACTATACAGTTTAACCAGTAAAGTAATGGAATCATATACCTAGACATGCGGACACTGCGAGCTGAGGAAGACATCTGGTCTATTGTGAGCCATGACTCAGCCAGGGGACGAGGACTCTACTGGAACATGCTGCTCTACTGGAATTTTACTGGACAATATAAACATACATTAACAGCATGCTACAAGACATCTGCCTACTCAGTTTTACAACTGATATTTGGAGTTCACCCCATGTCGAGGACGACAGCCTAGTGGACGCGACATGGGGTGGAACAGACGTCTCCCACAGCTGAGATTTGGTTTCTTTGAACAACATTTTTTTTCCAAGCATGGAGCATTCAGGGTTACTATCAGGACAAACTTGATTTATTTATTTTGTTTTAGCTTTTATTTTTTGTTTTGTAATAAAACTAATTTGTGCATTTGAGTAAGAAATGTGTTAACTGATGTTCTATTGTGGTATTTTCTTCTTCTCGAATCACACATTGGTGGACAAGTTACACATTAACTAGCTTCCCCACCAGGCAAGTAAAAGTAAAGTTTCCTGTGTTTTCGAGGTCAGAAACCTAAACGAGCTAAAGTGGTCATTAACTGAAGGTAGCTGATGGAAGAGTGAGCTAAGTGCATTAATACGGACAGCGGAACAAATCATTATCCTCTCAAAGTTTCTATCAGTGTGGTTTACGGTCTTGATAAAATGATTAAGTCTTAGGCCAAGATTTCTCTTACGAAAGTCGGTAAAACTATCATTGCGAGTCTGGTTAGAATCTTCCCACGATACGGCGAACGGTGAAGCAACGTATTGTGCATGTCGCAGCGGAATTATACTCCAGCTTTGCAGCAAACTTTATTTCACTAGGTTTCACTAATTAATCGCCTAAAAAAAATAAAAAATATTCAACCATCAACCTGATCACAATTCTCCTGATGTGACTAATGCAGCAAGTGACAGGATTCAGAAAAGCACAGACACAGAATCAAGATGTGCGTCAACATTAGGGGAGTAACGGTGCGCAAAAGTCATGGTCCAGTACATACCTTAGTCGGAAATTCACTGCTCGGTAGAGTAAAGCAAAAATAAATAAATAAATAAATATAATATATATAATCTTTCTATAGCTATACAAATGGTAAGTTTTTTTATGTATTATTTAAATAAAAGTATATTTGAACGCATTATTTGAATTAAGGATATTTTAAATATTATTTGCATTATTTTCTACCGGTGATGTATTGCTACCATTAAAAATCACGATATTGATTTCAGTAAACGATTCCATTTCAACGCGTCTCTCATGATGATGTTGCACAGGACTATGTGTATCCATAGTGAAAAATACAGGGCAGCTCTGGCCCCTCTGAACATGACGCCATATGATCTCTGGCGTGTGTCTGTTTGAGTCAAACAGAAGTATTTCTTCTTCTACTTCTTCTACTAAAACTTTAACTAAGAACCTTTTTTCATGTCGTGATTAGTATAACGCACAGCATTCATGAATACCATTAAAACAAACGCCACCAAAGGACAGTCAAGTACTTACAGATTTACTGCATACCAGAGCAAATCAAGTTATTCTGTGCATGAAGGACTGCAATTATTTATTTATTTATTTTATTTATTTTCAAAAAGTATAGTCTTTAACCACAACCTCCATTGCCTATGTGAAGCCAGCGCGCACAATAAACTTTAGACAAAAATTTATTAGGTCTATTGCATGAGCCAAGGCGGCAAGCATGGACACAGCCAGGAAAACAACCGAGCGGCTAATTGTCCAATTACTCCCAGGCACATAAAACCTGTACAATGAGTTGTAATTCTCAGTTCACACAATGGAGACATAAATACCTCTGTTTTAAATCGTTCCTCAGTCACTCATTGTGCCATGTCAGGTCTAACACACTGGACTTTTTAAAAATGTGAATTTATATTGGACTGACTTCCAACTCTGTCTGACAGCCTTAGCAAGTTCATAAGTCCACACTGTGCTCATGACATTTAAAAATGTATATATACATTTTCAGCTGTCTTTTCTCTCAGCAGTGAGAGCATCAATATTTCAGCACGAATCGATTCTGCTCGGCTGCACGGCACTGAATGAAGCTGCTCGGTCAGGGTTTCCCTCAGACTGGTCAATATCATGCAGCACCTCACTCAGTTCATACACACAACCAGGCATCGCTAGCGACCTGCTGTCACACACCAGACATGCCAAAACATGATACTGTCATTATAATGTCATATACCATTATTATGGGGAATCTAAACCACGAGCGGGTAAACACGGGTGACGCGTGACAGTCAGTCACACTCAACAGGCTGGACGTTACTGTATTGGCACGCACATCGATTTCTGTTTCGGATCCACCTGGGGCAAGAGGAACTTCCGTCGCATCATGGATTTTTCTGGCCATTGGGTACAGTTCTATCTAGAAATATGGTTCTATCAAAGGAAAGGGGAGGGGGGGAAGGCAGCGATCCGGGTTGTAATGTAAATTCAAGCAGCAAGCTTAGGTAAAAAATGATCGAGCGCCTTTTAACAGAACCGATGCTGACCAAATGACACAGGAGGACTTGGTTATGTAACACTCCTGGAGAAGAAATGTTTCTTTGGATGAGTGGCAAAATTAATCACGCGCACATTACTGGCATCGCTTGATTAATAAAGCCGGAAAAGGTCTGGCAAGATTCTAATAAAGATAGACGCTAAAGTAACAGCGACTGTGTGTCATTTCAAAACACAAGGCATTCGAGTGTCTACAAATACATATCAGGTTACCGACAGCTGTGAAACAGGAGGCCAAAAAAAAAAAAAAGGAACAAAAACCTTGCTGACAAAGTAAAGGACGGTCCGTGTTGTCGTAATGACCGATAGAGAGAGAGAGAGAGAGAGCGATCCTACGACACCGGGAATGTATTGATTGGTCTGTAACACCCACGTGTGCCCTATTTCGTGTTCATTATGCTGCACGTGATAACAGCGTGGTGTGCTCATCAGGCACCGACCGAAATGCCACTGGACATTCAGGTCAGAGATTTCACACTCGCATGCAAAGCGTTATGCACTTAGGACATACAGTAGGATGGCGTTCGGCACCAATCCGGAGATACTACATCTCAATGGCAGGTTAGAGGGGATTTACTGAGTAGAGAGGAGGAGAGAAGAATCTAAAAGTAAAAAAGCACTAAGAAAGGGAAAAAGAACGCAGACAGAATTATTCTTCCTCGCCTCAACCGCAAAACAAAACTTCAGCTGGAATGTCAACATCGCACGACTTGTCATGACATTACTTAAACCTTCCAGTAACATTCAACAGTCTAAAAATCCCAAACTGGCGCTCTTGCCAAACCCGGGGAAGCACTTTTAAACGCTAGCATGCATGCTCTCTTCCGTACACCCATCCATTCGTCCAGAAGTGCAAGCTATTAAAAGCCACAAGCGAATCTGTATATGAACTTCTAATACCTTAAAACCCTGCGCTTCATCACTCGCACTCGACTCGGTGCACTTACGGCCCTTCAGAAAAACAAACAGGATCCTTCATCACTTACTAACCTTCAAAACATCTCAGTACCTAGTAAAAGGTAAGCAAGCTAATTACTGGCAGAATGACATGAACTTTCCCACCCGCTTGTGACACATAACTGCTTATGGGGCTTCAGAAATACAGTCGCATGCTTTGCATGCCAGAGCCGTATGTGGTCCTGTTGCAAATAATTTCCCTGTCGTTGTGCGTTGTCAAAATGGCATTAAGTGCAGTAAATGTTTGAGATATGAGGGAGAAATAAATGATGTATCTAACCTGCTATTAATGTAACTCAAGGACTAGGTTACTTGAGGAGATCTAAGTTTTGTAAATGAAACAGGTTACATAATTAAACGTGCAAATCCTCGTTGTCGAAAAAAATGAAGCAGCTCATTATTTGGAACAACTTGAAAAGTTTCAAACTTTATAACTGCTTAATTTTTTTTCACTGAAGGACTGGTGGATGAATTTTTCTTCTTCACTGAACTGATACAAAGATGTCAGATTTTTTTTTTAATACATTAAAAATGAGCCGCAATTTATTTTATTTTTTTACTCTTTATACAAATTAGAGAAATGGTGCATATACTATAAGTCTCGAAGCAAGCACCAGAATGTGTCTCAAATTGGCAGCAAAACACGTATAGAACTGTCCACTAGGAAAAAGAAAGTAGAACCTTAACCTAATCCCATATTAGCATTAATGTAAATGATGAAGAAAACTACAGTATGCATTGTGTTCATACTTTTCAGTGAGTTTAAATAAGCTATATACAGTATATTGATTTCTTTGTTTGTTTACGTGTCATTTGTGCATCCATGCATTTTTCTTTTAAACAAACACCTCCACCATTTTTATTTCTTTTGCTCCCTTTAAAACACAAATGAATTGTGTGTGTGTGTGTGTGAATGAACATATGAATGGTGTGTTAATCTTTCGGCAGCTCCCGTAGAGGGGTCGCCACAGAGGACCATCCGATCTGCACTCAACTTAAAACAGATTTTACACCAGATGCCCTTCCTGACGTGACTCTCCAGCAGTGTATCCAGTGGCTGGGCTTTGGGTATTGGGTGGGAATTGAACCTGGACCTCCTGCATGGCAGGCAAGAAACCTATCCAATTCCCCATTATAACTCAAAGTAAGACTTTGGTGAAAGTTGTTGTTTTTGTTTAGTTTTTTTTTTTTTTTTACAATTCATCCCAATAAAGCTAAGTGAATCTACACTGTGGCCAAAAGTATGTGGACACCTCACCATCACACCCGTGTTGCAGTGATATACTCCCCTTACTGTTATAATAACCTGTACTGATCTAATAACACATTTCTCTAGATTTTAAGATTTTCAAGTGTGGCCATGAGGATTTGTGATCATTCAGCTGCAAGAGCATTAGTGAGGTTAAGCACTGAGATGGGGGCATGTCAGCGTCCCAGGTCATCCCAAAGGTGTTCAGTGAGGTCGAGGTTTTTGGGGGTCGCTCTGAGCAGAACAGTAAAGCTCTTCCATGCTGAATGATAACTGCATTATCGTGTTGGAACAGGTTCTGGACGTCTAAGTTCCAGTAAAGGCAAAGTGTAATGGTACAAAGAGGGAGAGATTCAAGCGTGATCACGGCAACCGAGAAAGGTTGCCAGATTGGTCACTCTTAGCGCTGCATAGATGTTCACATGAACTCGAGTTATAAGTCGGGGGAATCTGGCAACCCTGAAGCTGAGAGCTACACTTACAAGGTCGGTTCATACCATGACTGTTAGGTCAGAGTTCCCCATCTTACCTTATCCAGCTCATCGTGCAGTTCGGACAGGGTGGGTCTGATGAGCTTCTCGCCCAGCGGTGCGGCGGTCTGGCGGTAGAAGTCGATCTTGGGCACGGCGTCGATGGTGTTGTGTCCGAATGTGCGCAGGTAGTAGGTGTTGGTGTGCGTGTCGTAGTGGTAGTGCTGCTGGCCGCCGGTGGAGGAGTGCACGCTGCCCTCGCTAAGCGCCGTGTCGCCGTTCTGCAGGCCGTCTCCCGGCGCCGCGTCTGGACTCGGGGCCCCGCTGGCGTCTGCGAAGTTCACCACGCGGAAGCGGCCCTTCGCCTCCTCTCCGCCCCCCGCCTCATCACTGCGCGCCCGGCCGCTCTTACCCTCCTCCTCCTCATCATCATTATTAGTGCTGGTGTGATCACCTCCGGCCGCCTCGGCCACCAGATCGACCTGAAAGCGGCTCTGACTCGGGGTCGGACCGGACGGCGCATTGCCGCCGCACAAGCTCAGGAAGTCCTGCTCCTGCTGCGGTGCCTCTGTCGCCGCGGGTGATGAGCCGGAAAGCGCAGACATGCTGAAAAGGGCCCGGCAGAATGCGGTGATGCCACGCTGTTCTCACTGGTCACGCAGCGGTAGCTCTCCCGCACACGGCTAACCGTCTTAGTTTCCGCTCACGGATGCAGTCAGGGCGTCTGCGACTTCACGCACGCGGACCCAAACGGAGATAAACGTTACCAACCTACCGACCGACCGCACGAGACTCGGCGCGAGGCATCAGCTCCCAGTGAAGCTCGAGCGCGGCTGATGAGCTCCGGTTATTATTCAGTTCCGTTGGAGATGGTGATGAAGATGTAGATAGCAAGCTAGTTCGCGCGTGATGCTGTAGCGACCTTGCCGCAACTCCTCCTCTCGTTTCAGCGCCTCTTTCACTGCTATATACACACTCGCACACATACTCCCTCTCACACACACACACACACACTGCAGTAGGGCATCGCTTCAGGGGCGGGATCCTGACCGTGCTTCAGAGGGAAATCTCGCGAGATCTTGGGTACCACACTACAGTAGAGAGAAAGAAAAGAGTTCAGGGTGGAGACTACAGCAGTGTGAGGGAAGATCCTGAGTCAATCATGTCCCCTTCTGATTGCAGATTGTCTAGAGGGGTTTTGGTTTATTTTAGGTGGCTTGATGGTGACCATCATTCAAAGCCTGGTGTCATATTCACAGACCAGTTTAATCAAGAGGCACAAGAAAGAAAAAAAACCAACCAGAAGAAGGAAGTGCTTCATATTTGCATACATCACCACATGTCTCAGGCTACATTCACACTGCAGGCAAAAGTCACCCAAATCTGGCTTTTGCTCATGAGATTTTATTTTTAATGTAAACAGCACAAATCACACTAAATCTGATCTATTCATCTCTTATTTGGGCTTCCAATAGTGGTTCTACTGTAAATCAGTCATGTGTCTATTTTTTATTTTTTTTGCAATACTACCTCAGTTTACTTAGAATTTATGCAATCAGATTTTTCAGCGACCTTGGATGCTTTACACGACACAGTGTTTGCTACCGTACAAGCCTAAAGTCAGCTCTAGGTCACGTTGAAAACCTGAACAGAGTGCCGATCCATCTCAAGGTACACGCATGTACACACACTTGCACTCTCATTCACACTATTGGCAATTTGGCAATGCCAGTTAGCTTAATCCACAAGTCCCGGGTGCAATTTAGATTTGACAATCCTTTCGCGAGCATGTTTTTAGGAAGTGGAACCCATGTGAACAACCATGCAGTTCCATACAAAATGAGGACTGAACTGGGAACACTGAATCTGTGAGGTGGCAAGGAGTTTCACAGGAGAACATGTAACCTCCATGCACACAGACCCGAGACAGGAATCGAACCCTGACGGTGCAAGGTGATAATGCTAACCACTAAGCCACCATCCTGCTAAGGTACCGTATGAGCAGCCTAACAAAATATCTGATTTAGGGCAATCAGATAAGGGGCATTCTTTCCATGCAGGTGTGAAGATAGAATTTGATAAAGTGAACAGTGCTTTTGTGTTTGTGAAAACTGCTTTTGTGTTTGTGTGCTTTATGCACTTATTGTAGTGGAACCACTCATCACATCACTTTCACATAGCCTCAATTCAAACAAAATCTATTCAAAATTAGTTCATTAACCAGGTTATCAAATACTTGCCAGGGTTACGGTGGATCTGAAGCTGGGACCACTGGGTATGAGGTGAGAATACACCAGTCCATCACATGTATACATATGTATACATGCATGCATATTCACAAACTCATTTACACTTACATGCAAATTTAGAGTCAACAATCCACTCACCTGCATGTTTTCAAGAAGTGGAACCCATGTGAACACCCATGCAGAACCAAGCAAAATGAGAATTCAACTGGAAAGCTGTAAGGTGGCAAGGCATTTCACAGGAATACAGATATAGATTAACAACTCATATCAGATCACCAAGTCAGTGAAAAAGTTAGACCATATAAGGGATAATCCTTGAGAGGAACCAGAATCTATAGGGAACCAATCCTCTTGTGATTAAACACTTTAGACATTATCCTGTCAGTTATTCTAGCTATGCTGTAAATGACAGGGAAGCACTAAGAGGTTGACCTATAATGACCCAGAATGTTGACCTTCACTGACCCAGTAAATCACCAGGACAAATGGTGTCGTGTTTCAAATCTATCATCATCTGAGATTTTGTACATTTATATTCAGTATCCTGTTTAATCTTCGTGAAACTTCCTAATACCATCTCCTAAGGCCATTTCCTGAAAGTGTATTCGCTCAGTTACATTTCAGTTATTAAGCAAACAATAGGTTCTTCTCATCGCATGATGAAAGACAAGGACGGTGCGGTCATAATCAGTCCCGTCAGGTAATACATGGCTTCGGTCATTTTCTTTCAGCTACCTAATTTTCTCTCCTCCTCCCATCTGTTTTCTGTTCATTGTAAATTCACTGTTTTGTAATGAAAGTGGACCACACTCAGTTCACTTATGACCATGATAAGAAAGAATCAGATCACATGATTTCCTTTTAGGAATATAAAGATCCTTTGTTTAAAATATTACAGTCCTCTGAGGGCTACTGAATGTATCTGTTTATATTCAGGCAGATGGAACGTGGTCCTATATTATATAACTTTCTTTGGAGTGCAGTTATTCTTGCAGCTGGAGCAGTGTATAAAAATAACCTAGCAATGTTGGTATTGTTCTATTTACCTCTTCAGGAAGACTTAACCAAGCGACTAAATAAAAGAATAAAATGTATTGATGTTGCATTGCTATTTTTTTCAATGAATCCCTATGTCATTTAAGGAGAATAATAAAGCACCAAATTTACGAGATTAACGTTTAGACGTTTTACATTATGCATCGTTTACTTTCTGCATAGTTGACCATCTGCTTTACTGAATCATGTTGCTCTCTCGCTCTCTCTCGCTCTTCCTCTTTCTCTCCCTCTTTCTCACTCTCTCAGTTAGTCTCACCTTGCCTGCTCTCGTCATCCTGTTTTTAAAGGAGGACCCTTTCTCGTCCCCTCTCTCTCTCTCTCTCTCTCTCTCTCTCATCAGCTAGAGTTTAGTAATCCTGTTAATACTATTGAAATCCAGCAGGGACTTTATTAGGTTTCCAGGTTTCCATTTGTGCAGCGTCACCCTCACACAAAACAACAACTCCTATAAGCTTATTTATTCACGTAACACAAAGGCGTTATTATAATAATACAGATTGCTAGCTTTACTCATTTGTTAATTGCTTTTCAGTTTGTTTTTATCTCCTGTCCATATGTTAGTGGAATATATATTACATTATTTTTTTATTACATAATTCTTTTCATATGTAAAGGACAGCCAAGCTATTAAGGAAGCATTATGGCATATTTTATGCCTATGTTGTGCATATACAAAAATGTGTAAGATATTTTTTACACTACCAGTCTAAATTTTGAGCATAAATTTAATATATGTTTGTTCAGTGTCATAAGTATTTTAAAAAAAGACTTATGTTCTGTATTTTTTCTTATACAAATGTAAATGATAATGATATTGCACATGTAAAAGTATTTCTGAATCAGTGTAGTTTTAATTTAAATGCAATAGTTTCCGAGCAAAGGTCAACAACTTCTCAAATAAGTACTATTTGGAAACCTTTCAAAGCCTGAGCACAAAAATCACACAGTCGAGTAAAACTCCATCAGTTTTTTATTTTATTTTATTTTTTATTTTTGTGTTATTTCATATTGTTAGCATCTTTATAAGTCAAACTTAATCTAAAATAGTTGAAATTAAAGCCTGTTTACAAACTCCAAAACTTCTTACAGCTTGAAGTATACATTGAATCCAGACTGATGTCCATTATTTGCAAGGTTCATAATAATACATAATAACTATTCAGTAGGCTGTAGTCAAGCAAAAAAAGAAAATGACCAGTCTGTGTGGCTGGCTGCAGCTGCCATTCTCATTTCTCACTTCCAACACATTTTCAGAAAGTCATTTTCACCCTTCAGTTAGTAATCACAGCTTGTCTCCACTACAGCCTGAGCACATATCTGCCTGGATGTCAGTCACGTGCCACAGAACATACTATTAACACTCAAACATAGCTTCTTCACAGCTGGCTAAAGCAGATGTGTGTGATATTCTCCAGTTCTTATATTGTATCACATCATAAACTTTCTGCACCAAAGCCTCACCACAGTGAATATACAAATCATTCCTTGGCTTTATTCTTTCCCACAATTACTAGCTTTCCCCCAGTGTAACTGAGATGACTGAGATTTATGCTCAGTTCAATGAGTGATACCACTCTTGACTGAAAAGTAAATTGTTTAGCAATCTAAACACCTATTTTTTTTTTTCGTTCTTGTTTTGCTAAGACTTTCTCTTTTTTCTTGTTATTTGTACTTTTGCATAAAAAGAATGTGGAAATACAAGACACATTGCATAACCCACCCAAAAAACCGAATGCAACATGTTTGCTTATCCTTGTCCACTATCTATGGGCTTGAGTTTAAGTCAGACACTTTTTACCTGATGAAAGTAGATACTATGTGTATACATGAGTGCTGGTCATCCACTAGAACTAGAGCTGCTACAGACCCCAAACTGTCACTCGCTCAGTTCCACTGCTTCCTTATAAATAACACTGAAAAAGAGTGTTTTTTTTCCTCAAACACTTTTTGCGTAATGTGTCTTGGAGAACCACTAGTTCCTCTACTCGTACACGATGCAAATAATCAGCTAAATAATAAACCTTTTTGGATTGAAATAGGTGTAAGGACTAAAATGTGCATAAAGGTTAAGTGATACGTCCAAAATGTCTGATAAACGTTTGGCCCCTGTAGACATATTTTTGTTTACACTCTCATTTGGTTGATGTAGGAAGAACTCAATGGCCATTTATACTGCATGAATGCACACAAACTGCTCTTTAAGACCTACCGACCTTCATTCCACTGAACTCTGGCACAGACAAATATGTTTTAGGTTAAAATGTTTTCTAATAACCTACGTAGTAATCTGGTTGACCGATTAATTAAGAATAGTCTCAGAAGTGTATAAATACAAAGTAAAGGAGATTTGTGTCTGGACAGCCATGTGGAGGAGATTGAATTCACAAGTGGTGGGAAATAAAGCTCTCTGGTAACTAACCTGTTTGTTCCAGTGAGGTCAAAGGAGACCCAGGAGGATCACTTCATGTTTGGTTAAATTTGGAAACTACTGTCTTGCAAATGTATATCTGGTTAATGTCAAAGTAAAATTTTGGAGGCATTGTAATATCATTTTCTAATATAGCTCCGAAGCTCTATCTATCCATCCATCCATCCATCCATCCATCCATCTGCTAGATGGCAAAATATCCCATTAGCAGTACTTCTTTTGGTAAAAACACCTCACCAAGGATCTGATAAAAAGACTTGCAGACTCTTTGGCACCTCAGTTTTATTTTCCCCACAACATCTTGTGTTAGATTATTAAGGTTCACAGCATGTCCCTCTCTTTTTGTTGCAAGTGCAGCGTGTTAAATTAAGGGGCCAGTGTAAACTGTGGACTGCGTGTCATATTTGTAGGTTAGGCTCTTAGATTAACTGACACCGTGTGAAGAAGACAAACATGCCCCTGTGCGCACTTTCTAAAGCCAAACTGTTTGACCATAACTGCTTATGCTCAATAGACAAAAACAGGCACTGAGGTGAAATCGAATTCTTCTAATTAAAAAAGTGATGTAAAATCTTTAATCAGAATATTTTATGTTAAATTGAAACATACATTTAATTTGTCATGCTATCACAACTTGGCCCTTGTCAAAGTCACTTAAATCCTTTTTTTAATGCCCATTTTTCCTGCTTCCAACACATCAACTTCAGGGAAACAAAAATATATACCCCCCCACCCTTTTCCAGGTGCCATTGTAATGAGATATTGTAACTGCCATGGGGGGCCCAGGCTCACTGATGCACATGTGGAGGGAAGACAGCCATGTGTAGTCCGATCCAATAGCTCAAAACTGCTGAAAGGGTTAATGCTGGTTCCCATAGGAAGGTGTCTGAACTTTTATTGGCAAAAGGAGGACCTACTCAATATTAGGTGGGTGGTTAGAATGTTATGGCTGATCCGTGTTGTTTGATTGTTAGATCAATAAATAATTATTTATTCACCAACGGATGGAGCAAGCTGTTTTATAGGAAGGAGAATTGTACTGGAAGCTCCGAGGTTTTAGAATTAGAATAGAATTTAGTAGAATTTTGCTAAGACCCCCAAAAGGTTAGGTCAAACATCATGCAGTCCACACATTACATTTCCCTGTCTACACATAGGCGGTACGGTGATGTGGTGGTTAGCACTGTCGCCCTGCACCTCCAGGGTCCGGGCTTGATTCCCGGCCTCTGTTTGCATGTTCTTCCCGTGCTTGGTGAGTTTCCTCCGGGTTCTCTGGTTTCCTCCCACAGTCCTGTGGGAGACCTGTAGGTTCGGCTAATTGTCCGTAGTGTGTGTATGTGTGTGTGCCCTGTGATGGATTCCCACCCTGTCCATGGTGTTCCCCGCCTCGTGCTCTAAGCCTCCTGGGATAGGCTCCAGGCCCCCCGCGACCTCGAATACAGGATAAAGCGGTATAGATGATACGTGAGTTTGTGTCTACACATATACCTGTATGTAATATTGATGAATAGCTGTTATATGTGTAATGAATTTCATTACATTTGACCCCAGATTGAACCTACTTTACAGAACTGGTTTATGAAAATCTATACAGTATGGTGTTCTGTCAAGTAAAAGCCTACAGGTAAGGTAAATGCTTTAAATACATTTCATTGTTACCAAAGCTTTTTGACTGTTTGTGAGACAAGTTAGATTTTATTATCACTTAACTTGTAGCAGTTAGAGCTGTTATATCACTAGCCATTCTCTCTCTTTCTCTCTCTCTCTCTCCTTTTTTTTGCGCATTTGATATAAGACAAGAAAAATGTGGCTTAGTGTTCAGTAGGTGAAAATTTATTGGCTGTTACAAAGTACTGAGATTCATCTTTCCTTCCATCCATAAATGTTACATAAATGTCTACTTATAAAAAGTCACCACATTAATGATTATACACAAATTTCTAAAGAATCAGTTCATTTAGATTATGTGCAGGATCCTCTTAATATTAATATAAACCTGTAGTTTATGTAACAGCCATGCTCAGACAGTATAAAATGAATTCACAGCTTCTGACCAATCAGATTCGAATATCCAAACATGTTGGGGAATCATTTGCCTAAAAAGTAAAGCTAAAACTGCCTAGGCTGGTAGGAAACTAGAAATTGATTATGTAATGTAGTAAAAGAGGTCATATTTGAATGCAAATAATATCGCATACACATTGCCATTGGTCCGTTTTAGTTAATAGCAAGGTGTTTCGAAGGGAGTTTTGAGGGGCGATGTTTTGCACTGGTCAACAGTACCATCACTGTTTTAAATGTTCTTAAGCACCTATTCTGTCAACTGACTGTGACAGAAATTGGAGCAAAATGTGTCGTTTGGCAGACATTTGTATTTTGCCCAAATCCCTGTCCAATGGAGAAATAATGTAATGCATTCAGAATGCCTTGGAGGTTCTCAATGAAACATACAAGTTACTTGTTAATCTTCAGTCCAGAAACTGTTCTGGAGCCATTTGTGCCACATGAATGCACTCAAATTACTCTTTAAATGCCACTATTTGCTTCATTTCAGTGGGCCCTGGTGGCAAGACAGGCAGAGCTAAGCATTGCAGGTATAAACTGGAAAGGCTTTATCAGGATATTCACATGTACTTCCTAGAAACATCGTCTGCTGGGAAATGGCTCTTGTAGCCTATGAGAATACAAATAAAAAACTTTTAGCAGTCATTTTTGACATATTGTATACAGTTGATCAATCAGTGATAAACTTGACCAAATGTTTGATACCTGACCATCACATCCATGTGTGCTTGAAAATTCCATTCAAGATTTAGTTCTCCTTTACTACTATAATAAACTCCACTCTTCTGGGAAAGCTTCCACTGGATTTTGGGGCAGAGCCATACAGATTTGCTTGGCCACAAGAGCATTAGCGAGGTCAGGCACTGATGTTGGGCAATACAGCTTGGGGCACATTGGCGTTCCAGTTCATCCCAAAGGTGTTCAGTGGGGTTGAGGTCAGGGCTCTCGTGTCTTTATGGACCTGGGGCATTGTCATGCTGAAACAGGTCTAGTGGAAAGTTGTAATGCTACAGAATACAAAGACATTCTATACTGTAACTGTGTGTTTCAAAGTTTGTGACAGGACTATGGGGGTAGAACGGTATATACTGTAAGTGTGAAAGTTAGGTGACCACATACTTCTTTTTTCCATGTAGAGTATAGTAAATGAATTCATAGCATGATCTTATAATTAAATTGATAAACGCAGCATTTTCATGTAATAACGTGGATACCAAAAAGTAATAGAAGCAATGATGTTGTTTTGAATCCGTCAATTAAAAATTGCACAATTTGGGCCTCCGAGTGGCGCAGTGGTAAAGCGCTCGCCCTATCATCCGGGGATCGCTGGTTCGATCCCCGGGTGATGCTG
>JAOVVA010000009.1:4191245-4208990 GCA_028565275.1 Leiocassis micropogon | reverse complement strand
GTGAGAGAGGACATGAAGTTAGTTGGTGTGAGAGAAGAGGATGCAGAGGATAGGGTTAGATGGAGGCAGATGATTCGATGTGGCGACCCCCTGAAAGGGAAGAGCCGAAAGACAAAGAAGATATAGATTCAGTGAATGATCAGTTTCTGACTTAATAAAGTCAGATTAGAAAATAAGGATAATCTTCATATTGCCCTGATGGTTAACAGGGAAGAATATGAATTTTTGTTTAGTTAACCCACATCACACACACACACACACACACACACACACACACACAAGCTGCTAGTAATGACATTATGCTTTAGTAATGACATTATGCAATATCATTTGCTTTTGTCCCCTACCATTTAATCTCTTTTCTTTTTATGCATAAATTACATAATTCATAATCAAGTTGCAAATATTTAAAGCATAAAAATCATACATACATACATGCATACATAATTTTCTTATTTGATCCTTGTAACTCTTAAGCTGACCTATAAGATTTATTGGCCTTGACATGACACAAAACAACACAACTCTATCATGATTAAGGTGTCTAGGAATAGAAGTCCCTAATGGAATTTGGGACAACTTCAAAATGAGATATTAACCCTACAGGCATGACTTAAACAACTTTTGTATTTATACCGACCTTGAAACTAGAAGGTTTGTACTTTTTGGCAACGGTATGCGCACAAACACACACACACACTTATTTATATTTATTTCAAAATTATCAGGACTCTAGTTTTATTAAAGCGTCTGTTGGCGGCACTGTCTTTCCGTTCAAGGCTACTGTCTTTCCAGTCACTGCTATGTCGGTGTGAGTGTGTAAGACCAGTGCATTTGTAACTGCAATGTGAGCAAAAATGCATGCCCCACTTGTGATTTGCACGAAAGAAGAGCACCGTGCAGTAATTAGTTTTTTGTGGTCTGAGGGTGAACCTTGTGCCGAAACAAATCACGGAAAAGCATAAACAGAATTGTTTTTGAACCGATACACTACTCTGTAAGCAAGGTAAAAGTTTCTTAAAGAGAATTACTGGTGAGCATTACTGGTGACAAAACATTAGCTGGAAAATTGATGCTTGCAGTTTTCCGGGATTCTAAAGAGCCAGAATTGGAACATTATCAGGGAAAGGGCTCAACAATTAACAGTGCTCGTTAAAGTGAGATACTTACTGAAGAGCTGAAGCCTAAACTTCAAGGCCAAGGGCGTTGTGATCTTGCATGACAATGCACATCTGCACACTTCTGCCCAGACTGTCGACACATTGGACTTGCACCTGTTTGATCCCCTTAAAGCAGCCAGGAAGGACGAAGATTCACTTCTGAAGAAGAAGTGGAGATAGTGGTGCATTCATGGCTCACAGCTCAACCCAAACATTTGGGCCATATTTTATTGAGGGAATGCATTCATGGCTCACAGCTCAACCCAAACTGCCATATTTGATTGAGGAAATATAAAAGCTTGATGGAGAAAGTGCATTGAAAAGCAAGGAGGGTATGTTGAAAAAGGATGTATTTGTCTTTACTAAAAGTTAATTCAAGTACATTTTATTTATTTATTTATTCCCACCAGCCACTTTAACAAGAACATCTGCTCATTGCAATTATCTAATCAGTATTTGTTTGTCAAATATCAAAAAATGTGATCTCAGTGACTTTTTCTGTTGCGTTGTTCCTGATGATAAGCAGGCTTGTTTGAGTATTTCAGAAAAGTCTATTTATCTGGCATTTAAACACAAAATATCTTCTAGAATTTATACATATTGGTGCAAAAAACTTCCAGTGAGGCCCTTATTATTAATTATTAAAGAGAGACGGCAGACAATGGGCAAATTGGAGCAGGCAGAAAAAAAGGCTACAATAACTCAAATAAGCACTCTGTACAACCACGGGGATCAGAAAAGCATCACAATACACATGCCATGCTGACCTTCAAGGCTGATGTACACCAGTACAACGACAGAAAGATCCCATGGGTTCCATGTTTACCATCCAAGAACAAGTACACAGTTCCATGTGAGACATGTTGATCAGGACTACAGACAAAAATCTGTGATGAGAATTACAAGGAAATCAAACTATACTTGAGTATCTAAATATATCATATAGAAACATATTTTACGATGAATACTACTGTACGTCCATGAATGCTTCATGATTAGCTCTAAGCATGGAGGGTCAACTGACACTCAGTTTAACAGACAGATTAACAAGATGAAGAGCGATAGAGAAGGATCGAGTCATGTTATCTGTGAGGCCCCATCCCGGACAAACTAAACAGCCAGTTCTTGATCAGGTCCACACTGCGTCAGGCTCTGCATTCAGTCTATTCATGGATCATGGACACACCTGTTGCTCTGCTCCTTGTGTTAGGAGTATACTATATTATATACTGTAGCATTAGTCCTTGTATATCGTATCTTGTGTCCTGGCCCTGTTCTGTTACATTATCATGTCATATTCGCTGTTTCAGCAAGAATCCAAGATAAGCACAAATAAATGTATTCACTGCGTGTACCTTACAACCTCTGGATCCCGATCTTTATCCAGACAGACGGAAGGAGAAGCCTCATGAATGAATAGCAATCAAACTACAAGAACAGTTTCCCTGTGCGGTGTGTTAATGAATATTAAGGTACGGCATCGAGGGATGGCTTCTGTGCCAGTGACTCCAAGCAACAATGCACAGTGATAGCTGCATCTGCAGAGCTATGAAGCTGTGCTGCAAAACATTTACATAGCCCCAAAACAGTTTCATCTCATCCTGCCTTAGATTTGCATCCAAGAGCTGCTGCAGTAATCCTTATCATTCACAATGTGCTTACGCTGGACATTCTTTCATCAAACTTTATACTGTTTTGACTTTCTACTTCACAGCTATCGCAGAGTAAGGATTTAGAAAATATCACAATTTGGTGTCACCCAGAAAAGCATGAGATTCCTTTTTTTAATCTGAGTTAGTTTTTACATGGATTAAAGGGATTTTTTAAAAAAAATCTGCAACAGGTGCAGATATTGTTCAAAACAATATCTGCACCTGTTGCATATGTTTGATTACTACAAGTACATACAAGTTTTACATATATTCCTGTATGAAGAAAAGAATACAAACTCATTTACTTAGAGCTTTCAGTGAAAATATATGGACATTTTAGAGATGTATATAAATGGATATTGTAAAAAAAACTGATTTTATTATCTTTTTATATACAGTAGTATTTAAAATAGCAAATTCAACTCTAAATCAAGCGTTTGAATGTTCTTAATCAAACTATATTTTTTTCTTTCCAAAATAAATCTTTTATTTCCTAGTAAAGAATATCCAGTTATGATTTACAGTTTTCTTTATGTTGGTTTGTATGAATGTACATGGATATGACAAAATTTTGAGAGAGCCTAAGTATCGCTAATACTATTCTGGAAGGAAAAACTGTATTATTTAATATAATACCTTAGTATTATTATATATAATACCTTAGACTCAAATGGTTTTCATGTTTCAGTCTTTTTGTAGTTGGATTTTTTTTTATGTTAACTGACAGAATTTAGTAACTACCCTTAGAAAGTGAGTTTTAAAGTAAATTTCCTTCATTAATGCCTAACTACTTACTAAGTTAAGGTAATAAGTAACCATGTCGTACCATAGTAATTAGTAAGTCTAGCAGTTATTTATTAATAATTTATATAGATAATTATTCTTATTACTAATCATCATAAACTATTATGTTAACTACAATGTAAGTACTTACTAACTTCTATTACATTATTATCCTAAAACATAATGATTTGTTATCTAATTTTGAACCTCTGTATTATTTTCATGTATCTGTGTTGAATGCTGTCCTTATTTTATTATTACAAAATAATAAAAATGTACTTTTGTAACTTCGATAATACTACTCTTAATTATGTTATTAATTATGTTAAAAATGTATTTAAATGTGAATTGTTGGTGTTGTAGTGCTGGTGTCAACCCCATGTCTGGGCAATAGTGATGATAAATTTCCCCCTCTGAAACATTCAACACAGAAACTAGGTGCCAAGTTGTATATGAGAGCATGTCTCTTGACAAAACCATCCATTATTTCCTCTTAACAACCGAAGGGCAAAGATTGTGTGGATATGAGATACTATTTTTAAAAAAGAGGGAAAAAAAACTCTTTCTTTAATATCAAAGTAAATCTGTAACTCATATTGCGTAATCGGATACATTATAGTTATAAATTAGAAGCCGTCATCTTGAGGCAGATCCACAACACATGACTTTCATTTGTCACCTCCATCCGTCTAGTTAGTGTTAAGTCACACAGAATGCACACTGAGCCGCGCCACAGATACCCGGTTCCGTGCAGACACCCGCCCCCCTTTAAGAATGGGTCATTGGGGTGGCAGCAGCAGATACCTTTCATGGTCACCTTGAATCTAAGCATCTAAGTGTTTGTTAAAAAAGTGCACACACTCACACACTACCTGAAATAGAGGCTATTTATCTGTATGACATGGATTTCAGGCTTTAATGAATAAAAAGACAGCTGTGAGTCGTATTATATGTTCTCTGCAATATGTAGGACAGCTGGCTATTTAATAAGACAAGCATAATCCGTGGCGAAGCCAAATACAAATACTGGTGTGTGTATGATTCTGATCTAAATTTGTGCTGTTTTTCTTCTTCTTCTCAAGTTTTCATATTTATTAGAATGTCACAGTGTTCTCATAATGTCAATCTATCTGTATACTGCAGCTCAATATGCAGGATAATGGCGTCTTTATAGGTATGAGACATTCTGTTGAAATTGCTGGATAATGTTACGTGATGGCAAAATCAGCCTTGTGTATTCAGCGCATAAAAGATGATGAATTGCCAAGAGTAAAAAAAGGCTGTTTAAAAAAAAAAAAAGTTGAAAAATGGGCTTTGCTAAATAATATAATATAATATAATATAATATAATATAATATAATATAATATAATATAATATAATATAATATAACTGACATATGGCACAATTCAATTTAAATTTAATGTTATATTACATATTATATCATATTATATTATATTATATTATATTATATTACATTATATTATATAACACACAAACAGTATATTTTGCCGTAAGTCAGTTATATTCAAAATATTCAAAGTTCATCAAATTCTATAATCCTTATGAAACATCTTATCTTATAACTAAAGAGAAGCAAAAAATCAATTCGGTAAAAATCAATAATTATTTATTGTGCATATCAGAAATCCACAAGAAGATAGAGAGAAATATTTAGTGGATTCTAATTTCCTCCATAGGAATGGTAAGTGAATGCAGAGCTTGCTGCATTGCGTGGGTGCTCACACATGATATGAAAGAAAGAGAGAAACAAATGAGTTGTCCAGCAGTTCGTTGCATTCAGGGCAGTGAGCGAGGGACATTCTTAATTCTAATGCTTCATTAATATATAGGAGCTCATTACATGTGTCTCTGACTGCCAAGATTATGCAAATTAGCGTGAGCTTGGACGTGTCAAAAATTGGCAGAGGGTATAATTATGCTGGCTTAAGTTTACCTAAAAATCTAGACAGGAGAGCTGCCATGCACACACAGTTTCAGAACGGTTTTAATTACAACTGACAGCATTCCATGACAAATGGGAGTAACTTACTGTAATTTTCTGCTGATGTCTTAGTTTTGAAATTCAACCACTCCATTTTCATATTAGACTGTGTGAAAAAATTTAATGACATAATTCCTGATAATACTCTCATTTCAGAATCAGGCTTTGATAAGAGTGAACCATTAATAACACTCAAACAGTGAGCTGCAATTAACGTTATTACGCTCTGATTATTTGAATTAATGATGAAGTGAGACACACAATAATATTTTCTGAGTAGAAAATTTAAAGCACTGCGCAAGTTTTAAATCCCTAAAAACTCAATGCAATGGTTATAAACATGAACCTGGTTTTGGACATGTTTTTTAAAATGTCATATCACTGTATGAACAGTGGTTTCAGGGGGAAAAATATAATGCTTTAAAAGCAGAAAGGCAGGCTTATAATCAGAGATAGGAACAACAGTGATGGTTCACTTGTTTAACACATACACTGCTTAAGGCCAGGACACCTTTCAATAGCCAGAAGGCTCCTATTTTCCATGCACATATAACACATTACAAAATGTATATATATATATTTTCTATGGTGATCTGTCAAAGTGAAGTCCCTGCTATCAATCAAAAAGTCTTGGAGATAGTCTGACAGTCTAAATGTATATTTTTATTACAGATGATGCACATTAAGGGTGTTGTCGGCAGTACTGCATGCAATAAAGTGCCATTGCAGTGCTATATGAAGTAAGTGATGGAATCCTGTTACTGCAAAAACCTCAAGATCAGTTTCAAAACAGTACTTATAACAGTACTCGTTGTAAGTCATTGCAATATGAGTAAGTCTTTGCAATATGAGATACACCACCTTTCTTTTTATATACAAAAGCTGGCTGTGTGTATCCATAAATAGATATGGATGCAACAAATAGCATCACCTGCAGTGGCTGGAAACATTATTTTGCATGATATGTGACACAGGCAATAAGCAATCTACACGAATCAAAATAAAGCAAGTGCCGATACTGTAATTTACCAAAAGTTGAGAAATGTGATCTACCTGCTTCTGTAGGATAAGTTGCGGGGTTAGTTTAACACCAGGTTTGGAAAAAATAAAAATAAAAAAAAATAATCGAATAATGAATTACTATACATGGACTGAACTGCAGGTTCACGCCTTCAGACTGATGAAGAAGGAAAAGCTTCACTGCAGAAAAAAAGAGAGTCCAGACTGTATACAGGATCCCAGGATAGCCTACCTCTTCACTGATCATGATGTAATGCAGTCGATTAATCGTCAAAATAAACTGTGATGAGTTAATGCAGGCTGCTGCATTAGTGCACTAGTCAAAGTAATCCAAACAGTCCAGCTGGTAAGATTGAGCGCATGCCCTAACGCTTAATACTTTTTGTTTTTTGCATTATTATGATTAGTCTACCTTCCTGTCGCCATGGCAACGTAATATAACGTAATCAAACCTGCAGCAGCAGGAGCAGAAGGAGCAGCAGAAGGTATCTTTATCGAGGGAACGGTTGGTTAATGGTAGCACGCATCCCACAGCATTTCTTCCCCATCGGTGCACCTACTGCAGTAACCTTGCGCTTTCAGGCTCATCGTGCTCACGCTCACTCAACAAGTGCAGCCCAGAGTAGACACGCGGAGGTAGACACGGAGCTGTCGCGTGCGCTGTCTGGAACGCGCGGGCGCGGTGATAATAAGGAATGAACCAAAGAGTCAGGTTTCGTACCTTTGTCTCCCCGCGGGAATGTGGGCTCCATTTCCAGAGTTACAGTGGAAACCGGAGGGGATCGCCCATTCTACCGTCACCTCTACCGCTCTCAGCTCCGCCGCACGGAGACGCACTGGTGCTTCACCGGATCAGTCTTATCGTAAAGAAAGAAAACAAAAACAAACAAATAAAATAAAAAAAAAGACGAGAAAGACGCACACACGCTTCTCGGGCGTTCCAAACGCGTCCGCATGAAGCGTGCGCGCGTGTGCGTGCGTGCGTGTGCGCGCGCTCCCCCACAGTCGCGCCTCCGCTGTGTGCGCGCGAGCTGCTCAATGAAAAACGCGAATGACGGCGCGGGATTTTCTGCACCTGGAAAAAAAAACAAAAAAAAACGGGTGTCCCCGTTTATACGTCATTACCCGTTTCCACTGTCACGGCGAAGAGCTTATCCATCCAGGATGTACATAAAAATAAAAATAATAATAAATACCAGCCTGTAAACCTCCTACTTGTTGAAATATGATTGTGAAAACATAAAATAGAGAATTAAAGAACTGGAGAATGACGGATTTCTCCCCAGAGAAAGGGAGTCCCTGAGGTTAGGACGTAAAAATGGCGTTTTTGTGCCAAAATTATCCTCGTGATACTAAACCCATATACAATAAACATCAAGCTGTGACTGATCGATTTGTAATGCATGCTAGGAGGCAGGGTGCCATAACTTTTCATATCTCCATGGACTTTTCTTTTTTTTTTATATATATTAGTCTCTTTATGATCTGGGAATCATTCCCACAACCCATATACATACAGTATTTATAATATATTCAGTATATATACAGATTAGTTGAATTTCACACGTGATTCACATTCATCTGATCTGCAATCTGATCATTTTTATTTATTTCAACATTATCTATTATTTATTTTAAAATATTTAGATTATTTGAATTTTCTGATAAATTTCATACTCACTTCCCTAATTTTCTTTCGATTCTGTAAAGCTGCTTTGCAACAATGACCACAGTTAAAAGTGCATGCTCTCAATACACACGTTTCCTCAGGGTTCTCTGGTTTCATCCCATCTACTGAAAACATTCCACATGTGTAGTGGATGTGCTAAATTGTTGTAAGTGTGTGTGTGTGTGTTTGTGTGTGTGTGTGTGTGTGTGTGTGGAAGAGAGAGAGAGAGACTGGTATTCACTAAATGGTGTATTTCCACATCACACTCAATGTTAAGAAAATAACATTATATTCCTATGAGCCCTAGTCATGTGACAGCCTTCGTGAACATTAATGAAACACTGGCATACAAAATATCTCTAGTGATGTGTTTATTGTGATCTGATGTCTCTGAACCACAATTATGATTAAATATTTATTATGTTTTTAACTGGATGTGTTTATGCAATAGTTTTCCTATACAACATATATTATACTGTATATTAAAATCTTTTCTAAATCTTTTCACAGTTCATATATAAAGATGTTAAAATTATTGTAGCACGGCCACATAAGGATTTTATATATATATATACATTTTTTTTTAATTAACGTGAATAATAGCTAGGGCTCATTATACGGCATGTGAGGGCTCTTTATAATAGGGATATAATATTTTTTATTCTAATAAAGATATAAAATTATATTGTAATATAATATTTGATAGTGTTCTGTTGAGGGGGTCCATGGAACGAGGGCATTTTAGCACATAACACTGGGTTTAACCAATTGCAAAGGATGACTTCTTAAAATTCCAGATATTGCAGATGTGTTTTCACATGTTCATTTTTCTTTTGAGGGTAACATTCTTTGGCTCCACGTTCCCCATTCAAGCCTAAGCTGGGTTATTCTCTGTGTGGCGGTTCTTCCCTTGTTTGGATTGCTTTCCCTCTGGGATCCAAGGTTTCCTACTACTGTCCAAAAATGTGTGTGTGTGTGTGTGTGTGTGTGTGTGTGTGTGCGTTTGTGTGAATGGTGTCCTGCAGTGCCAGTGCCATCTGTAATCTCCTGCCTCACGCCCCGTGTTTCAGGGATTCATCCTGTGAATTTGATTAGGATAAAACAGTTACAAAACATGAATAAATAGATAAATTTTCACTTATTAACCATCACTCAACATATTGTTACTCACATAGTCACAGGTAAATAACATACAGTATAAATCACACTTACACAAATGAATGGTATGTTTGCATAAGGGTAAAATCTAAGGGTTAGTACTATTCTTTCATTTTAAACCAAAATGCAGAACCGACCAGATAACTAAAACTGATCTTTAAAAATAGAGACACAAATTAACATAAATTGCAAATTATCTCATGTTTGAAATTAAACTGCAATATTAAAGAAAAAGCTATCAATTAAAGCTGTAGAGTTCATATTATAACAATAGACGAGATTTTCAACATACAGTGGGTATTGAAAAGAATCACCCCCTTTAAAATAATAAAAAAAATTTGCTTTGCAGTCAAATGCTTCAGCTTTTTATGCTGTGCTAATCAAAATGACCACAGCTGATCACAGTTGAAAGTAAAATGGCTTTGTATGACACTGAGAAGGTGATTAGCTTCACCTGATTGAGTTTACAAGTCATTTTATGAGAGCGGCGATCCTTTTCCATATTAGTGATTCTGTTTCTTTTTTTTTCCTGACATGTTGGTACTATATCTTTTACTTGGATGATAAAAGTTGCACTTAGTAAATACAGCTGAATAAAACAAAAAGTGTGTCCGACTTCATTTCTGGCTGCAAAGCAACCAGAGGGGAGGATTTTTTTATATACTCACTGTATTTTCCAATAATGAGGAAAAAAAATGGAAAACTAATTTATAATATACTGTGGCATCCAGAAATATGAGACAATACTGAAAATCTGGAAATAAACTGTTAGCAGTAAATAAACAGTTTTAGGTTTGTGTAAAGTTTAATATCCAAAATGTACTATTTCTAGGTCTGTATTTAAATACAAGAAAATGTGTTATATTGATCATGTTAACTGCTTTGTACAAAAGGTCAAAATTTCCGCATATCAAATCTCTTGTAAATAAACAAAACTGTGAAACTGAAAAGAAAACATAGAAAATACTAACAAAATTTTAACCTCATGTAAATATTTCAAATATTCTTTTTCATATCCAAGTTATTTTCAATAACATAATTTGGAATGAAAGGTCTGAATATCCAATTAGATTAGAGCTCTCAGACTTAGTACAGTATGGACCACACCGTATGTCTATGGGCAGTTGTTAATGCGGACAAAAACATTATCATGAAATGTAGAGTAATTAAGTAATCTTAGTAGATGGAAGTTTAAACATTACACTTTTTTTAAACAGTGATAAAACTGAGGCAACATTTCTGAGTTTTCTCGGCTGTAGAACATTTAACCTAATAATAATAATAATAATAATACTGTTTTAAGTTGGAAAGCAATTTGTTAAATGATGAGTTTTTAGTTTTTAGTTTTGTTCACATTACTTAACTTTTAACTGTTTGGTCAAGCACAAACAATTTGGTCAAACGAAACAAGGATTTTGGAAACATCTTTTGACAAGAGCACTATTTGCCTACACTGCTAGTACTGAGATTAGCTAGTATTGCTATGATCAACATGAGAATGCAAAACCCACCACAAGTAAATGCTTTTCTGTAGCACCACACAAGAGTACCACACAAAAAACCCACTACTGGGTGGTGCAACAGAAAATCTTTGCCTTATCATGTGGAGACTGTGAGTTCAAATCCTTGCTAAGCAGCGCTGTTAACAAAACACGTAGCCTATACTCAAAAAGAAATTGTGTTCTGTTAAAAAAAATTGCTTTTAACTATCAATAAAAAGTTATGTAAAGTGAAACAAAAAAGAATTGCCAAACTAAAAAATTATTGCATCACATTGAACAAAATTTTAAATGTTTAATTATTATTATTTTATTTTTTTTACAGTGTAATAAATTGTTTTTGTCAATGTTATTTGAAAATCCAGAATATAAATTCCAAGGTAGCTGTATTATTTAGAAAGGAGAGTTTAAAAGAACATTCTCTCATCTTTTTAACTTTGAATGTTGATCATTTAGAGTCTGCATTATAAAGTTGCATACAGTTGTTTAAACATTTATTGTAAGTAAGTGATTTAACAGTTTTTTTTCAGTACTGCTGAGTGAATCAAAATTATTGCTGGTGATAAAAACCAGCATATAGAGCTTGAAAAATAACTGAAAAACAGCCAGAGTACATCTTTAAAGTGGAATAAAAAAGTTATCATGGCTCATTATGAAGTGCAAACTAAACATAGATCCTGACCTATATTGACTGTGCTCTAAACAACACCATATGAGTATACTGCATACGTAGTATTAGTAATGGGCTTCTCCTTGGTAGCACTTTCTGTTCCTCCCTCTGCTGGACTGGAGATCATTGCCTGCTCAACTTGTTAGTTGTCAGATTTAATTCTTCATGCTTTGGTTTTCCTGGTGTTTCTCTTACAGAATGCCATCAGAAGCAGTGTAAGAAAGCAGGTGGTAGTACTCATCCATGCATTAGAGCCAGTGATCTCATTTCCACCCCTCTGTGCTGTAGACTTGGGGGTGGTGATGGAAGTCAGCAGGATACAGCTAAGAGCGCAAGTGATCTTGAGGCGAACATACCAACCTGGTGCACTGACACTTTTATAACAGAAAGTCAAATTTGGCCTTCATGCAACAGTATGTGGGCTCAAAAACTTATTACCATCTGTTTTGCACAACTCTAGCAGGCATATCAGCCTCCATGGTTTGCAGTTCTATTTTTAGCTTTAATAAGACGTCATCTGGGTGGCAAATTGGTGCAGCAGGTATACTCTAGAATTGCTGCCTCAAATCTCTAAGGTCCCCAGTTTAAACTATCAGCTTAGGTTACTGTGTATGTGTGTGTTTTTTTGGTGTCCATATGAAGTTTCCTTCTGATTCTCAGGTCTTCTTACGCATCGCAAAGCTCCCAATGAATATCCATCAGCTGTTCACTAAATTGCAGAATATATGTCTACCAGATACCCTGTGACAAACTGGCTTACTGATTCGGATGTGTCTCTTTAATTCTTACCCAGTGTTCCTGAAAATAGATTTCAGATTGGGAATTTAAGAATTAAATGCGTATTAAAATTAAAGAAAGGAATCAATGAATAAAAGGCATTAACTGTATATCTCAGTATCAGAGCACTTCTATGAATCATAAAGTTCTTTGTGTTCCCTTTGTGTTTTAATTCCCCATCACCCAACAATGAAGCAAATCTCTACAGCAAATCTTACAGTTTTCTATAAAGGAAACCCCTTTCAATTTGTGCACAGACTAATATAACTTTGTTTCCAAAGTCTGCATTATTTTATTTTATTTTTTACTGCAGTTCTTTGTTGTGTTCAGGTTGCCATATGTCTAAAGCCTAAAGGAAATTCTGTCCCCCATGCTGAATTCATGATTATGAAGCCGGAATTTAAACATGTATCCACTGGCCTGTGAAATCTCCTTTTTATAGAGCTATGTGTGAGTCAGCCAACTGCCTGGACATTTAATTAAATTAATATTAGTCCAGACACTACCGTACAGCTCTTTTCTGTCAATTAGGATTAGAGGGTTTAGGTTACTTCCCATCAATGTAACAAGCTGATCATTCAAATTTATAGAAATATCTTTGTGTTTGAAAAAATTGTACATTCTATTACTTGCACAGTGAACTAAAAAATTAAACATAAAGGTTAGGGAAAGTACTAACTAACTAAGTACAAACTGAGGGTTATTGTTTATAATGTAACAACTAATTAAATAATGAATTTATGTTAATCCCAAGGGTCAGGGTTACGTGGAGTGTGAATATTCTCTGGTTTCCTCCCACAGTCTAAAAACATCCAGATTAGGCTAACTGGCATTCTCAAATTGGCCATAGTGTAAAAATGTTGATTGTAAGTCCTACCATGGTCATACAAAATGGGAATAAATATAATGGTCACCATCTGCCTCCACGGTCCCTGTTTGGATTCCAGAGGTTCCTAGATGGATGGATGGATGGACAGGTAGGTGTAGCATCCACATTTCACATGATGTGAGGCAGCAATGCTACTGATGGCAAGAAACAGCTCCACACTGGAACTGTGAGGCAGCAATGCTACTTTGCTGTGCTACAGGAGAGAAATGAGACATATGGTTAATGGTGGTACATAATCAGTTTAAATATCATTCATTACAATAAGTACCATAACAAAAAGTTTTTAAAAATCTCTCATCTGAAACTTTGCCAGTAATTGGGGGCTAGTCATGTGAAGATGAATGCCGTCCTGACTTCAACTAAGTGCTTCTGCCGCATGGTTAAACCTTGTCTGTAAGATTGAGCTTTTAAGAAGATAATAACCCTAAAAGGCTTCCAAAGGGAATAAAATGTTTTGCAGGAGCACAAACTCAATGCCTTACAAAGTTTATGTTTATGTCTACAAGCTAGGATGAAAAGACAGATACATTCACGGATTCGGAGCCAGACAGAAATCTACAGACAGACCAAGATATATGTTGGCTATTAAAATCGTAGAAAGTTGAAACAGCACTTCTGTGAGTGCACTTGGACAAAAAAACCTTGTGCAGTGGCCTGAGATATCATGATGGATACTTGTTCACATTCTCCTCCAGGCTAACGGTGTGAATCATTGATAAAGGAACTGTGTGTGTTTCCTCTGGTGGAGAGGTGGCTTTTGTCTTGTTTTAATGCTCTGCATGCATGCATGCTAGTCCTGTGTCTACGACACTGTGGAGATCATATTCCACCTTAATGCAAAACTCTTTTAATTCAAAAAGCCTCTTAATGTGATGTTCTTGGTTGTCAGGAATTATCAGCATGGGCTTATTCATGTTCCTGTGTCGCCCAAGGAAGTCCCTTTTTTCACTTTCCTTAATTGAAAAGTTCTAAGGACAGTCTTCAGAAATGTTCTTTCCTACCTGTCTGCCTTGTTCCTTGCATCATGTACAAGCTCTCATGATTAAAAAGAATTACTTCATACGCTCCCCTACTGTGGAGTGTGTATGCGCATATTAAATATTAAAGCCTTATTATCAAAACTGATTTCATAAATTCTGCAGCAGAGGGACCAGGAGGTATGCAGTGAATTAATGGGGTCTACAGTCAGGGAAAATGATCAGGGACTTCCTATAGTTAATATGCATACCGTGTCCATTTTGCAGCATTTGAGACTTATCTCTTCGCATCCCTGTTAATATTACCAAGCTCATCTCCCAGTGAGTGATACGTCAATTTATTTCAGGTCAAAACATCATTAATTTATAATGAGAGTGTTGTGTTAGGATGATTAGGGCTTAGAATAATATCATTTTCAAGCTAATGGACAATAAAACCCTGCTGCCTGATTAATATTAGTTGGTAATTATAAAAGCAATAAGTTAAGGTTTTTCCATTATTCCATTGATCTCTTTGTAATATAACATTCTGTAGGTTTGTCTATTTTTGTATTAGATTTAGCATAAGAATTCATTGCTTATGTAATTTGAACAATCAGCAAACTTTTGATTAGAGGCAATCATACACTGCCTATGTAGTTGCTTTATTATTAAAATCAAAATTATCAATGAAGGTCACATATCACCATATAATACGGTATACCATATTATATTAGCATTATATTTTGAGAGAATGCATGTTAATTTTAAGAAAAAGACATTGAGGACCCCTGAGGAGCAAAGAATATATTTTTCAGCCAAGCAACAGGGTCTAAACTAGCCTTCAGAATAAAATAATAAGTCACAAGACATATAATGGCTTTTTCCATAAGAAAAGCAAAAAAAAAAAAAAAAAAACTCACAAACTGCACTGTACAGAAGAAGAGACATTTGAGTTTCTGTTTGGTTTCATATTTAAAAAGATCAGACATTTATAATATTTAGATTTCACTTCAGATTTCCTAAGGTAATTCATTTGTGTGTGCCCATAAGTACAATTCCCATGAGCCACTGCACCTTACCGGCTCACATCACGCAAACCACGGTTTGGTTAAATGAGCATCGTCATTTAAAACGGTGTAATCTTGTACCATGCTCATCGTCTCTCTTTTTCCTTTTGTTGCCATTTTTTTCCACTAGAATACAGTGTTGACCAAAAGTATTGAGAAAAAGTGAAATTCAGTGGTTTAATGACATTCTCAGTTATTGAAAATAATGACAAGTAAAGTAACAAGAATCATTTATTATTTTCTGCAATTAAATTGTGATATTTTAGTTTAGTTTCTCTCTAGACGTCCAGAAGACATCTGCAGTACTGTGGTCTTACTCGCTCATCCAAGATCATGCAGAGAAGATGAGATTTCATGATTGCTACTGCCTTAGTAGCCATTCACCATTGTCCAACAGGTTTCTACTGGGTTTAGATCTGGAGATGACCAGGCCATGACTTCAGAAGGAGAATACCATTCTCCCATAGACAGTTTTTAGCTAGTTTTCAGTTAATTCTTCACCAAGCCAGGCTAGAACTAATTAGTGAAATCAACTGGTGTATGCGCATGGAGAACCACAATACATGTTGTATTAATACTTTTGGCCACCATAATATGTTTTTGCTAATAAATCATACTTTACATTTTTAAGTTTCCAAGGTTATAAACCTTGCATTGGTCGTGTTTAGTTTAGTTTCAAAATATTTTAATTGCACTTGCATATGATTTCATCTCCAGTAGCTGATTCAGGCTTTTCTTAAACCACATATGTTCCTCTATTACAGGTATCTCAATCAGCAGCAAAGTTCTATCAGTTTAAAATCTGATTACGTCCAAAACTGAAAAAGGAGAAAATTGCTTTTAAAGATTTCATTTCTGACTGCAGCACCAGAGCATCAATATTTTGATGCCTGAGTAGCTTAGGCTTATTTCCGGTTCACTATGTCACATATTGTAGCTATCTAACATCTTGATCAAACCTTAATTCTCCCCATGTGAGAAAAACACACTTAGCTAGCAATACTTTTGATACTGAGGCAGATTGCTCCTTCCTCAACATACAGTATATACTGTATACACATACAGTATATACACCATTTCTTGTCCATGTCCATTTGCACTCTGTTCCTATTGATCAGTAATAACGTGCAATGACCTGTAATAGCAGTGGTGTTTCTGCAGCTATGGTTGCTTTAAAGTGTCAGGGTCCATCAAGAGCTCAATGCATCAGGTCATGTGAGTCTTTTCTCCTTGCCCACTGCTGCCAGTGGAGAATCTTATCTGCAGATTCGGGCTGTGACCTTCTGTCTCCTCCACAGGGATTCGAAACCCTGTATACCAGCCCGAAATCAGCATCAGCATCAACTCATCGTTTCTGTCCACTAGCAAAAGAGGGAGAGAGAGAGAGAGAGAGCATATAAGCATGGAAGAAAGTTAACACATTAAAAGGAAGCACACAAGGTCATAAAATCTAGGACACAATCATATCTCTTAACATACAGGCAAGAAATGCATAGGGACTGATAGATCTCAATGAGGAATTCTGTCTGTGAAAAAATATGTAGTGGATTTAATTGCATTCATGCTCTTATCCTTTCCCCAAGGATCATATTCCATCTCTTTATGCTATTGTGATAGAAAGCACAAGAGGAAGGAAAGTATATTAAACCTTCCTCGAAGGTACTATAAGAAAGATTTTCATTAGTTTCTAATGTTTATATTTCTGCTATGTTACACAGGAGGGAGTGCTGTTGTACTGTTTATCAGCACAGCTGTACTGATATTCAGTGCAACAGCACAATCTCAAATCACAACAGTTCTATATTCTACAGTCACATATTCTCCTACTGTCAACTTATTACTGTGCATATGCTTTTTTAAAAATCTTGTACATGTATATTTATAAGAAAGGGGCGAAAGATACAGTCACATAAAATGAAAATAAAGCCATTTCTGTCATCTTTGAATTTATTTCAGAATTAAGTTTGAAGCAGTTAGCAGCAAGTAAATAATGGTATTCCATTAATACCATTATTGTTTGCTGACAGACTACAGGAAATTATGTCATTTTAAATGGAATTTTCTGTGTAAGTATGAGACAATATTTAGGGACTAAAAGTACCACAGACTTTGGTTAGTCAATTTTTTTATTTAACCAAAGCCCCTTACAGCCCCTTTACTTCAGGGTTCATTCCAAAGATACAATCTTGCAACTGCCTCACCTTCAGCACTTAATGCTAGTCCAAGAACAAACTTCTGTATTGACAGACAGAACTGACAGTCAGTCAGAAATGTTACTGGATATTTTTCAACCAAATCATTTTTCCCTGTTTCAGTGCAGCACAAAGATCTGTTTTTTTTTCTCTCTGCATAAACTGGTAGACAGAGGTGGAAAGAGTAATACAATTTTGTACTTAAGTAAAAGTACTGTTACTTTAGTGAACTTTTACTGAAGTACAA
>JAOVVA010000009.1:4166571-4177442 GCA_028565275.1 Leiocassis micropogon | reverse complement strand
TCCCGACACTGCCCCCACAGGTTAACACAGAAACTACAATTTGGGCTGCAGGCTGGCGTTAGACAGAGACAAACGAAGTGTAGAAGTCAATCAAGCGCCACTACAAAACGCAACATAAACGTCTAGGACATTCGGAGCACGTTCGTTTATTCAAAAATTAAGCGCCCGTGTGAACAAGGCCTTACATTTGTGGTATTTTGCCCAGTGATTGTGTGCCCACACTTTTTTCCCTCCAATATTACTACACATCATGTTTTTTTTTCCTTCTCTGGGGTTCAAAATGAAGAAAATGGCCACAAATATCGGCTCTTATCTTTCGCCCGAGTAAAACTGCTGTGATGAGTTAAAGATGACTAAGCTTGTAACATCCCGTCACCGGAAAACACTGCTGCTCATGCCATAATGAACACCGTATCGCAGCGGATTGTGACGAAAATTATATGTTGACGAAAAACAGACATTTCATTATATATATTTTTTAAACCACATTCTCGTCGCATCTTTTTTCGTAAACAATATTGCATGCTGAATTCGTCACTGTTCATAAATTAATATCTCGTCATCATCTCGCCTTAGTCACAGGAAAAAAAGGTCGTCAAGAAATATTTTTCTTCATTATTTTCATTGACGAAATTAACACTAGGTCAGCCCCAGATATAAACGATTCTGTAGCAAGTGCTGAAGCTTCAGAGTGGCGCAACAGAAACATATTTAATGGCATTCATTACATTATCAAAAATCTATTTACACATTTTCAGCCTGTGTTGTAGGAGTGAATTATTTGCCAAGTTTATTTAGAAACATGAATTATGGCGGATGACCGAATAGATATGTGCTGTTCAGTAAAAATGTAGCTTTTATGCTTAATTTAATTTTAAATAAAATGTTAAACTCTTGTATTTTAATTTATTTTGTATTGTTTAAATGCTGCACTTGGTTTTTAAGTGAGAAAACTAATGTTATAAGGTTCAAAATGGTATTAAAACCGAGGAAAAATGCAAAATCGAATCAGGATATTTATAAAATTAAATTGGCACAGATCTATCGAGATATCATATCGGGTGATGACTGGTGATTCCCATCCCTAGTCAGTCCTGGTAGTGTTCTGCTCTGTTTAGTCTATTAAGATTCACCATCACTTTCTCTGGATGTGAGAACTTGACATGACCGAATGGTTGTTTTTAATTGCTGCATCAGCGGACAGTGTGACAGGTGGATTTTCTATCAAGATACATGACAAAGTTACATGGCACTTCAAATGACTGATACAATTCCAATTACTCAGGCTTGGCTGAGGCTGTCAGGAACACAGCTGGAAGGCAACACTTCTAGCATGCCGTATTTACATCTACGTGTTTACGGTGCATTAGAGAGCTTCGAGGCAGCGTGTGTTATAGACAAAGGCCTGAATAAGTAATGCTGGGTACCTGCTGTACGTGTTCCAGAGCAACAGGAGTAGCCTGTGTGAAAGTTTCGATGTGGATGCCGTTGCTAGGGTCGTCCAGGATCAGACAGCCAATGTCGAACCACCTAAAGAAGAAAAGCACATTATATCAAAAAGGGCATCAGTAGCTATTAATGGGATGCGAGTTAAGTAACGACAAATGCAATGGTTTATTTGCAGTGGAAACTTTAATCATGAGAAATTACGGTTTGTTGTCTTCTTTAGATAAGCTAAAGGCTCTTTGAGAAGCCAAAAAAAAAAAGTTACTCACAATTACCAATACCCAGAGATTTATAAACGCGAACAGTCTCCCAGGCGTTCCCTGATTTTAACCATCATCAGCCTTGCCACAATGGCCACATGCTCAGTCCGAGTACTGCTGAACGATGATAATGTACAGTTCATGCTGGCTCTTCCTGGCCTACCTTACTGCATCTCTCTCTCTTTTTTTTATTTATTTTAATGCCACCTACAGACTCGGTCTGGACATTAGTATTCTCCATGCACATCAGAACCGACAGCAGCCACCCTCAGTACAACGTTCTGCCGAGCTCACCAGCTGAGCGCGCCATCACATTCTTGGACTCGAACCAAACGGTGTCATTTTAACCAAGGCTTTAAGACAGGCTATTTTTTTTAATAATTACAGACTTGACACCTTTGAATTTATAAATGTCTTTGTAAGCAGCATCAGTAATAAATACAGCTTTGGCAAGGATGACAGCTAATTTGGCTTATAAACTGTCACCTTGAGAGACTGTTTCACTCAGAGTAACTGGATGAAATTACTGGTACTGGGAAGTCCAAAGTCACTCTAAAGGACGTGGAGGAAAAAAAAAGGCAAAGAAGTGGACTCTGATCATGCACTGCGTGAAAAGAGTGGGATTTTGCTGCTTACTTATCTGGAAAGAGCTCTGCTATGAAGTTCTCCACAGAGACCACAGGCTGTTTCTCGTGAATTACAGCAGTTCGGCGTAGACTGTCGATACGCTCCTGGGCCCCCTGCGAAGTAACACACATTTATGAGACCACAGAACATTTTTCCTCTAGCACAAAATCTTTCTAGAATAAAGATGAAGTGATCCAAATTCAAAAAAATAAAAAATAAAATAAAAAAAAGCTCAAGTGTGTTTGCCTGGCCTTTTGTTTTGGCCATCTTAAAACTTACTTGACTAACATTCAAAAGAAACGGCTAAAAAAACAACAATATATGACAATCAAAATAGTTAAGGGTGTTTTCACGTTAGGTTTGTAGCTAGCGTTCACATTAGTTTTGATTCCCCTCCAGGTTCGATTCCCGTCTCTGTGTGCATGGAGTTTGCCTGTGCTTGGTGGGTTTCCTCCGGGTACTCCGGTTTCCTCCAAAAGCATGCAGATTAGGCCAACTGATTTACCCTGAATTGGCCGTAGTGTGAGCGAGTGTGTGCGAGCGAGTGTGTATACGCGTGTGCCCTGCAATAGATTGGCACCTTGTCCAGTGTGCACCCTGCCTCCTGGGATAGGCTCCAGGCCCCCACAACCCTGTGATAAAGTGGTATAGACGATGAGCGAGCGAGACGATGACCGTATCTACTTGAAAAGGTGGAGTCGGGCTCTTGGTTTGTGAGCCGCCATTAAACAAAAGTTAACATTCACGCTATGCCTAATATGATTGATATTTCGAAAAAAAAAAAAAAAAGTCAAGAGCAATGGTCTGATGTGACTTTCGATATAAATAGCTATGGCTGTGTAGGTTAGAGAATGAGATTGGTGCGTGCTATGCGCACAAAGATGTGTCTAAGCAGTGGCCTTCTTCCGTGCTCAGGTACGGTTTCTCCTCCGTATCTGATTCGATTCGTGCCGAAGACGCTGTACTACGCCTGGGTCCACCTTTTCAAGCAGACTCGGGTACGGTTCCTGAACAAAGAATGATTGTGTTCTCACTGATCAAAATGAACCAGACTTTGTGGTCAAGTGCTCTCGGGAACGATCCTGGGGCCCTAATAAGAAAACACCCAAAGTGTATTCGCCTCCTGAGACCCGAATTCAACTGTTGCGCTCACTGCATTTTCTCCACACTGTTTGTGTTTATTAACAACTGATAACTATGAACAGGAAGACGTTTGAAAAGAAAAGTATTATATGTAAATGGTCCCCATATGAGGATCGTACAAGGATATAAAGACAATGTAGCTGGGAGAAAATGTCAAATCCTCATATGTGGACAATCAGATCTGAAGAGGTTAATACAGAATAAATCTCTTTTAGCAAAGTCTAATGCAGTCTTTTTGTGTTCTCTTCTGGCTCACATCTACATTATCTCCTGATACGTTTAACCTTGTTGTATTAGGGAGAAATATTATCACAGGTTTGCACTGACCTGGGTCTGAATTCTGAAAAGATCACCAAAAGATCTTCTCCTGACCAGGTAAAAACCATTCGAACATATTAATAAGCTTGCTCTTTGTATAATACATACAAATACAATATAAAGATCAGCTCAAAATTGCCTTGCTACTACAAAAAGATGTTTGGTCACTATTTTTAGACTTGATTTTTTTTTACAGGCTTTTATAACAGACTTTTAATCTGTTTAAAATGTTAAAAACTGAATTGTGCTAACCAATTAACTGGGGGAAACTTATCTTTCTAAATCCTAAAAGTTACAAACTTGACCAAAAAATCTTCTACAATTAGTCAACAGCAACTACAAATATGAAAGTGTCTCACCTTGACTCCTGCTGCGTAGCCCAGTGGCTGAGGAGCAATGTTGGATTGGCTTGCCTCTCCAGTCACCAATGCCATGCCAAATACCTCCTGGAAGGCATCTCGCACTGCTCCTACCTTCACCTCCTTATCAGAGGTCACCACGATGTCCAGATCCCCTCCTGATTCTGTCCCATGGAGCACAGGTCAATGAGTTTTACGTTATATAGAAATTGGATATATCTATATAGATTAGAGATATTTTCAGAAGGAGCTGTACTCACTAATGTATGGAGCCATTCCAGGATCTAACGTGGTGATCATAGACTCCACAGAGTGCTTGGTTTTGTCCAGGACTGTCTTCACCATGGGGTTACCAGCCACACCCTGATAAAAAAAAAACACAATACAGGTGAGATGGCAAAATTCCAACTGGCAGGTAAAACATAAAAATAAAAAAATAATACACTTACATACTTTTAAATTACACATGCAAAATGATTAAGTGTATAAAATTATTGTTTCTGGAGATGTTGATTGTCAGTATACCAGTATACATGAGCCACAGGAGAAATGTGTTTAAACACGTATAAATAAGTGTTTGAATATTTATGGTTGGGTTTTCCTTAACTGTTCACCAGAAAATATTTTGGAATGTATTGTCTGGATATTTTTGTTTGTTGTTTTTTTCTTTAAGCAGGATAACAGCAGAGGTTGTCCAAGTGGTCTCCTACCTTAATGAAGCCCCATATTCCACCTCCAGCGGCGTTGTTTTGTACAACTCTGGGATCGTCATGATCCTCTGGGAAAGTAATCGGCGAGGCGACCTCTAACCCACCCGACATCACTGGCTGCTGCATCATTGGATTTGAAACGACACCTAACATCAGGTGATAACGATGGTGGACATCAGGTGATGACGATGGTGGAAAACGGAGAGAAAAACATCAATTGGAAACAGAAACGCAAACAGTATAGCGGTCGATGAAGATTCTCAGTCATCCAGTTGGACTGTGTGTCGATTCAGTCTCTCAACTTTCAGCACAGAGAAAAGCAAAACCTAAATCACTTTTGACTTTGGCCAATGAAATGTTTGATAGTTTTTCTTGTATGTATTGTATCTCCATGACATTTGCCCCACTCACTCTTCCTTTACCCAAAATACTCATTACTGTAATGTCAATTTAAAGACTACACTTAATTCTGTTTAGCCCCTTTGCTCTAATTCAGCTACTAAGCCCCAGCGTTTTATAAACACATCACCTTCCTCCAATTTAATTACAAAAGACAAATCCCTGTAGTGGTTTTCAGAAATATTATACCACATTCTAATACAGCAGTGTCAACGAACCACTGCATAAACCTGATTGTGTGCAAGGTCACCTAGTAATCCAGTAATGCAGCATTTCTACCTGGCATGGGTGGCACACTGGTGAAGCTGGGCATCAGCGGAGTCTGTGGCGTGCGTCCGGCATGTCCGCGAGTGATGTCATATGCCACATGAGCGGTGAAACCGGTGGTTGGCGGCCCCATTGGTGGAGCAGACATCACAGGGCCTGGAGGAGGCGGAACATTTGGGGAAGTAAATGGACTGCTGAAAGCCACACCCACACCCAGAGCAGGAGCAGGAACTGGAGAGGCTGTGGACAGTGGCTTCATGGGGCTGAGGGTGAATGGCGGGCCAGGAGAGGACTGAATGGGTGGCAGGGTGGAGGTCATTCCAGTAGGAGGTGCTGGTGTGGAGAAGCCCTCAGGGGCGAAGGTGGAGATGCCTGTTGTGCTAGGGAGGTTCAGCGGACTAGAAAGACCTAGAAAGAGAGCAAATAACGTTTAAGTTAAATAGCAGTAATGCAGAATACAGTGTTGGTGGACGGACATGACGCACTACCAGTCAAAAAAGTTTGGACACCAGACTTTTAGTTTTATTTCATTCTACGCTGTAAAAACAATGGCAGAAGTCGTCCGAAATATGCAATCATCTCCTTTGAACGGTTAATATTTAGATTTGTCTGCTACTTATGCTCAGTATCTAACTCTAAATGAACTTCTCCTCTGCAGCAGAGATACGTTTTGGTCTTGCCTTACTGGGAAGGTTTTCATGAGAAAGGTTTTCAAAATGCACTTGACAATACTGTTCTTGTAAGAACTCTTTCAGAACTAAGTCCATATTTGTTATTTCACAGTTTTGAAATCTCCAGGGTTATATATAGAATGAGAAGAAAAACACATCGCTAAACAAAACACAATGAATTAGAAGGTGGGTACAAACTTTTGACTGGTTCTGTATATTTGTTTAAGTTAATATTAAGATGATCCAGGATGTCTACATTATTGATCCCTAGTTTAGCTGCCCATTCTATAACTAATAATATACAAACACCATATTGATTCCTCTTTTTAATCAATGGCACACATGAATATGTGCAAATTATAATTGTACAACCTTCATGCAAACAAATGTGAAAGTTAATATCTAATAATAAATGTTTGCCAATGGTGTGAACAATGCTGGGTAAGAAAAGGTGGTCAAAATATATAATAATTGCACCAGTCGTCGAGCTTTCAGCTTATTGCCATTGAAATGTTACAAAAGGAAATTAGGGATAAAACAGGAATTTCTTAAGTGTCAGTTAAACTGTACACGCATTACAGAATTTCATAATGTCTCTTGGAGCAGGCCATCCTATACAGACACACTGTTGAAACATGTGAAACAGGACTTCTACTATATTTGCTGGATTTCCCAGTGTCAACAGCTTGACTGCATTCTGATTTGCACTTAATATGCTATCACAAAATGGATTAAACTAATCCCAAGCTCTTCTCTTTCATGAACATACAGCTGACTTGCAAGATGCAAATGTGCAACATTAAATGCATTTAAAAATGGGGCGCACGTACGCATACACATACACTTTATTATAGTAGAGCCTATAATAAAGATCCTTTTTATTTAGCTACCTTATGAAAGGATGCCTAGACACTATATATGGGCATCTGTGGGCGTGTTCATGTTTAAACGAGCCGGAAAATGTGACAAAACAATTACTATTTATATTTACTTCAAAGTTTCCTACATGTAAAAATGACTGGGGGCAGAGCTGGGAGGAAGACTGATATACAGTATAACGGAAGGCTTTGCTGTAGCCTGGACTCATTTCTTACATTTTTGTCCTCTCTATCCACCATCTCTTCAGTGTTTATCAAACAGCTAATACTGAAACATTGTAAAAGATAACACAATAAAAAACAGAATGGGGGGAATTAGTTTTGTGATGACAATATTTTTATATGCATGATGGATAGAAGAAAGCGCCACCATTATAAAGACATTGTGTGTCAATTCTGTCATAATTAGTCCGGCAAAATGATTAGAAGCCTTATCGATGGGCATCGTGGGCACCGAGATGACACTGTGGGATTAGATCACAAAACTGTGACTGAGACACCAACTGAGAACATTCGTCCCCAAGCTACAATTACTCCTGAGAGGTCGTGCAGCTATAAAGTTCTCTTCAATGTTAGTTAACTGATTAATTTCCTGTATGAGCCTGAAGACAAACACTGCACCTCAACAGCCAACATTAGTGTGATTTGCTGCTCTCCAGAACTCCTGCAGCAGCTGGACATCCATTAATCACTCAGAGATAATGTCATTCTACAGGAATACATTACCATTTACTTTTACACAAGATAATCCCAAGCAAAGCGAGGCAGAATTTAGTCCAGACATATAATAATTAACTCAAAAACCTTTTAAACACAGATCCTGTAGGCTAAGCTATTAATCATAAATTTTGTTAGTTTTATGGAAAAATACTCTGGCACATTTGTGAGGGTGACAGTTTATTACCTGGTTGCTTATGTACTAAAGATTAGGGATTTTCTGATAAAGTTATCACGGTACCTAGATCCCGATTTGATTTGTATTGCGAGTCTGTATTTCATAAATATCCTGATTCTTTTTTTTTTTTTTTCCCCAGACTGTAGAGAATTCCAGTCCTGAACTATCGAGCGACTGCAGTCACAAGTTCTCAGAGAACGGCTGTCTCCATCAGCCGAGGCCAGGACCATCTTCATGGTAAAGTGGAACCGTCCCCAGTCACCGCACGCATCCCAAACAGACCACACATATCCACATGTCACAGATGTGACGAGATCTCCAACCAGAAGTGGGGCAACTGTCTCTGGAGAGCTCCTTTGAAAAACGGACACTACCCAAACGGTGAGAAAGTCATTTTGGGTAGATGAGACTCTGAGAAAGCTGCATTTTCCAAGAAAATGCCAAGATTCCTACCTAAATTATGGGTTTGTCACAACAGGTGATTTACAGGCTCCAAGCCTGCTCTGTATAATAGATAGCGGCCTTAAAAGTACGTTTGAGACGACTTCAATTCTGCCAAAGTTCCAGATTAAAATTAAAGAGGAATTTCCTGAGATCGCACTAAAAACCCTACTTCCTTTTCCAACATCCTATCTTTTTGAAGTGGGGCTGTCTGCACTGACAGCAATGAAAAGAAAATTACTGAGCAGATTGGACTTAAGGAATACAGGATGGGTGAAAAGTAACAGGGCATTAAAAATTGGTATTAAAGTCCATATTTCTAATACAAATTTATTGAAATAATACATTACATAGGAAAATGAAAACCCATCTTTACATTCTTCTTGTATTGTTCACTGAGTCTAGGGTCATCAGCCTTGGATGACAATTTGTTTTATTGCCATAGTGTTGCATTTGTTCTTCTTCACTGTACGAAACCATCTCTGAACAACGACAATGGAATTCCACACTTCATGGCATGCTGCGATCTTAGCTCGCTCATAAACATGGTCGGCCATCTTTGTTTACACTGCATATGCTGCCTCTCCCGGATGATGCCTACAATATCGATGTGGAAAATATAAATACTACTTACTATTCTCTATTTAAAGACTGTTTTCATCGTGACTCCAGTGATACTACAAGTTCTATATCCAGTAAATACTGACCTGTTAATTTTCACCCACCCTGTACACTTCCAGTGTGTCATGGTCACCCATCACTCCTAGATGGTCAGCTCAGGGCGCACACTGGTTCTGCTTTATGGTATGTTGCGTTTATTATGCATTTTATTATCCTTTATTATGGGCACACAATGGCTCGTATGTGGAAAACCGTCTTGCATAAAACCGTGGTGCAAAAAAGGTTGGAGACCACTGGTTTAGAGAACACCACTTGTAGGATTATGGAGGAACAGCAACATTTTACAACATTTTATTCACTTCAAAATTAAATCTATATAAATGTAAAAACTGTATTTCAAAATCGTCAGTGTGGAGATACATGCATTGCCACATAAATGAGAGATAAACACAGTGATGTAAACCCGCGCCACACAACACTATTCCTCACAGACAGCAACAAGAGGTGTTCATTAAATGATGATTTATAATAATATCGGTCAGTTAGCGCAGATGTTTGTCGCTCTGCCTTAGCAAAGCACAAAGCTTCTGAAGAAGCACTGAAGATGTATACTAACAGACACGGCCATTATTATATCTGGATGCACACTCGCAAGACTTTTAGTCTGGACACACATCTCTAATTTGCTTTTCAGAAGCCATTTCCCTCGCCCTGTAAACAAACAAAGATACACTATATGGACAAAAAATTGTGGACACCTGACTATCAGACCCATCAGCAAACACCTCTAAATCCATGTCACAAGCACTTCAAGTTTCCTGATGGACCAGAAACAAGATCAAGCCATTAGACAGGAAAAAAGGCTGCTTTCAAATGATAGGAGGAATTACAAGTTCAGTAAAGGAGATAATGTGTTAATAAATTAAGCTCTTATTAAATAAATGCTCATGTCATAAATAATAATAATTAATATAGCTATTATGTCGTTCTGTTATTAAATGGTGTTAATGAAAAGACTACTGAATGCAGATTAGGCTTTGTATAAAAGTGTGCAAATTAAATTGTATTCCATAAATTGTATTCCAAAGTTGCACAAGTTTTAAAAGGTAAAAACACACACACACAAATTACATCATACATTACACTGTATAATCAGCCTCACAGACAGAATGCACTTTAATTGTGCTTGTAAATGAGTACAATCAGTTTATTAAAGCTGGCTCTAATAGGCATCACTAGCCACAGCAGTAACTTCCTGAAGGTCAACTTTCCTCAGCAATCAAAGTTACTGCCTTCATATGCGATTACTGCACAACCAGCACACACTCATGCTGCGGCATAACCACAAAACATCCCTGATTAAAAATGAACGCTCCATCGTTATCGCTTGAATAATAAAAAAAAAAAAAATGAAAAAAAAGGGCAGAGGCCATTAAGGAGGACAGTTTAATGTCCGATTTGATTTCGTGTGATAACGGTCTTACCTATTGTGAGAGGAGGTGGACTGATGGCGACAGCGGCATTAAGGGGAGGTGGAGGAGTGCTGGGCGGCGTGGTCTCTATTCCGCTCTCTTCCATCATCTTCCTTTAATGTTGCCTGACGTTTGGGGGAAAAAAAAAAAAAAAAAAAGAATCATTGACAGGCTTCAATCACCATGTTTCACTCATGGTCTGTCACAATGAATAAACAAGCAGACTAGAGCGCTCAAGCATCTGCTCCGGGTCAATATCAACGGATCAATACATTTATTCACTAAACTTTTACAGTGGGGCAAAAAAGTATTTAGTCAGCCACCAATTGTGCAAGTTCTCCCACTTAAAAAGATGAGAGAGGCC
>JAOVVA010000009.1:4148169-4160804 GCA_028565275.1 Leiocassis micropogon | reverse complement strand
CTTGGCCATAGTGGAGTTTGGAGTGTGACTGTTTGAGGTTGTGAACAGGTGTCTTTTATACTGATAACGAGTTCAAAAAGATGCCATTAATACAGGTAACGGGTTTTTTCTTATTTTGTCTCTCATAGTTGAGGTATACCTATGATAAACATTATAGGCCTCTCTCATCTTTTTAAGTGGGATGAACTTGCACAATTGGTGGCTGACTAAATACTTTTTTGCCCCACTGTAGATAATGCTGAGAAAATCTCAAAATAGCCTGGACACTATTCAGATCACTGTTTTTGTTTAGAATGAATGTTATTTATATTACAGTGGACATTTTCCTCTCAAATTTTAAGCACAAGGCATTTTACCCAAGGAATTTCTGCTCACCGCACGTTTAAATTTTTCGCAGGAATGTGTAAACTCTGTAGAGACTGTTGTGTGAAAATCCCAAATCAGCAATTTTTGGTGTTAAGTGTATGGCGAAACTCATGGAGAAGCACCGCTGTTATAGAGCACCATGCTGCTTTCTTTGTGAGCACTCATCATCTCATCTCATCAAGCACACTGAGCTACGCGGGTCTTCACTGATTAGCAGTGTTACTGACATAAATATTGCTAGATAAGATAATTAAAGCTGTATTAATTTTATATACACACTTCATAAGAGCATATGTACGATTTTGCTTGTGCTTCTGCTCCTATTAGTTTTCTCTACCAAAGGCATACATATAATTCAAGAGGCCTTTAAAGCTGCATGATGTCTACTGTAAAGCCGGTTAACAAAGTACATCCATCTATTATCTTATTATTTAACTAGAAAACGTGTCAATCAGAGGTAGACTGCTGATTTTTGTGACATTTTCACATAATAAATGTATTTATTCGATCAAATAACACTAATCCTTACTGTCTGATTTGTCTCAAGCTGTTATATTTCATACAGGTTTTAAACCATCAACTCCTGAAGTATCTAGTACCTGTACTATCTAGTGAAATCCTGTGTAATGTGTGTTGTTGACTGCTTAACATAGACCTGGGTATCGATACTTTTTCCTTTTCTACTGACCAAATTGCTTCAAGGTCACAGAGTATCAAGAAACCCCTCATCATTCTGTACCAAAGTATGATACATAAGGAGTAAATTTAATAAGTGCGGGTGAGACAGTAAGCACGCAGTGTGCTGATTACAGAGTATTTTGAGAGGCTTAGCTACGGTGTCTGTCGGATAGTAGGTGTAATAATGTCTAAGCGATCGAAAGTTTAGCTCCACTGATGATTTTTTTCAGCACATGATGTAATATATACAAAAGGTATGAAACATGAAATTAAACAGAAAAACTTAAACCAAGCTGTTTTAAATATGTTTATATTTTTATGATATGAAATGACTGACTGTGTAACCCTGCCAAGAAGCATTAAAAAAAAATGTGTAATGTGTGTAATCAATGTGTCATTTTTGTTGAAGTGGATTTTACAAATTTGGTATCGAAACGGAACGGAAACCTATATCAAAGTCAACATATCGGTATCGATACCAAGATTTGTCGAGTGATCCCTGGCCCTATTTAAACATCATGTCCCATACAAAGCATGAAGACACCTTTTTTCTCCTGATCTTCTGCTCTATAATCCAGTCCATTATGTTACAGTCTTGCCCCAACCGCCCATAAACTCAAAAGATGATAAAGCAGTACTCTCACAAAACACGAGTATTTGCAGATGATAGAAGATGCAAAAACCTTGATATATTTTTAGGCATGTGAAAACTTTAGACCATTTAATAAGTTTAGCTAAATACTTTTAAAACTGTGAATCAAGTATGAATCGAAAAAAATTCTTTCTTTGAATCGACCAAAAAAAGTCAAACTAAAAAGCTTAAACTACACAGCTATAGTAAACAATATTTCTTCTTGGGTGTTTATACTAATTGAGTCTCTCTGCTAGCTAGTAACTTAAAATCATAAAGGATCTGATCGACTGTGCTACCTTACTGTAACATCACCAGTCAGTAATATACTGTACTGGGCAGTCAGCAGCTGTTGTACACGTCCAATGAAGAACAGAGTCCTCTGGAATAGAGAAATGCTGCTTTAAATCATTAACATGGACTTATCTCCTGAACTGATGCACTACATAATAGTTGCTGACTGTTCCGTCTCGCTAGACTGTATTTATTGAACGCATAATGCATCATGCTCCCCATTCAACCACTTGGAAAGAGAAAAGATCTTTACTTAATTACGCAATGCATTGTAGCAATTGTGACCAAGTGATGAATGTAATTCAAATCAATATCAATTACTGGCTGCCAGCAATACATGGGTGACAAACTGCTCACTCTTTTAGCCATCTTTTCATCCAAGCCAACTTTTTTCCCCACCTGCCTGATTAGTAAGGAGGGTCTCGGGCACACAAGCACTCTCACTATTATTTTCTGGTGATTTAGAAACAGCTACTGTTCTCGCAACGTTATTGTGGATGAGCAAAGAAAGCCGACACGCAAGCGTGAGCCGTTTTCCTTTTCTACTTTTAATAAAGAGATGCAAGCAATGCTGTTACTCGTAGTGTAGTTTAATCAAAATTCTTCTGTGGAAACCCATTTTAAACTTCCCAGCTATTAAAACTTGAATATATTTAGATTTTCATCTGGATAATAAATACCTAATATGATTTCTGCTCGCTCTACCTCTGCATTGTAGATAATGTCCCAGATTACTCTTAGTGAGCCACAATCTAAGAAAATGCCCTTTTATTTCAGACAAATCTTTGAAGTAATTTGGGATTAGCAGCCCAATATGTTTAGAAGCTGTATGAAACTCTATGTTTAATGAATTTAAATGAAGCTCAACGTGAGCCCATGTGAGATGATTGTTCATTTTCTAAATGCATGTGTAGCATGGAGCAGTGGCAAGCAACACAGTGACATTTAAATTTTAACAATTCTATCAATTCTATGCAATTTAGGCTTCACACAGTTAAGTGACAAATCCGAACACATGATGAAAATGATTGCAATCCTGTGGCATTGGTGGGCCGACACACTTAAAGTTAATACAGATGTAAGGAAAATACGTGCAATTAAATTGACTGACCTAAAACAAAAGACAACAGATCGATTGCTTCATTGTTTCTGATTCAGAATCAATTTAGACTTTTTAAATTTAGGTAAACTTACAAATATTAAATAGTCTAAAATTGACAAACGTTTGGAAAATATAGCACATTTTATGCAGAAAATACAAAATGATTCCATCATCTGTAAAGGACTTGCAAAACTGAAATATAGCTCCTTAAGAAAAATCAGACAAACATTAATTCTATTGATTAGAATAAAAAAAAAAACACCTAAAATTGAACTTCTACAGTGTTTCTACGAGTCAAAGTAACACTGTAGAAAGTATTAGATATACACCCCTTGGCAAAAAAGCATAACCATGAGCATGTTTCCACCCATTTGTTTTCCCCTTTTTGTTGTGATATTTAGTCCTGGATCCTTGAATCTGCATTGGTCAAGGAGATTATACTGGACCGTTTGTCTGGTGCTGTTCTACTGAAATATATAAAAATAACTGCATAACAAATATTTAGTTTCTGCTCATTTGTGTTATGTTTACTGCATCCCATGTAAAGGTCCGGGGGATAAAGCAATCATAACCTCAACACTCAGTGCATATTTAAATACTGCAATTTGGGACACTTTTCTCAATCTTTGGATGGAAAATAATATTGATGGGAAATCACAAAGCCCCACCCAATACGGTATCACGATAAGCATATGGTAATTTTATAAAGATTTTTTCTATTTTACTCTTGGTCACATTTCTGAAGTAACTTAGCAAATAATTTGCTCTCATCACTCATCAATAGTTCAAATCACATCACCTGTAGGATTTAAGAGGAACTGCAACATTTTACCAGCTCAAAACAATCATATGAAAACTAAACGATTTGAGTCATTGCGGAGACACATGAATTGTAGAACAAAATAATTGGGATAAATCACCAAAAAATTTTTTCCTCATCTCTAGAAGACAGGTTTTGTCATAAAGTTATTTTTTTTAGGATAATATGGCATCAGAAATCAGTGTTTTTTTCCCCCTTTTCTTTACAACCCTATCTAGAAAAATGCTATTAAATTGATTTTATTTAATTTGTTCGTGGTATGGCTCGTTCTTTTAAGATAAATGTTCAGCTTTTAATCAATTGCTCAGCGTTATATCAAATCTAATTCATATTTTATTTGTACCATACACAATCATACACAGTGTGATATGCAGTGAGATGCTTATATGACTGTTCATGACCTAAAAAATTAAAAGACAGAGAGATGGAAGAATTGCACTGACAGAAATGTACATTTAAAATCTTAAAATTTAGGGTAAGTGTACAAATTTACTATTTACAAAATTGCAATAGAAAAGTAGAGAATGTATAAATTAAAGGCACAAGTTAAACAGGATGTGCAGAATGTGCAATATAGTAAAATATGGCATGTAGGTATGACTGTGATTGCTTATTTATCACCAGCCTCTAGTTTTGATAAGTGTTCCTCTTGTAAAGACTTTTTAAAGCATGATGTGCTTCATGTCAAGCAAACTCGCGCACAAACCCTGACATATGGCCTGCACACTCGTGCAAGTGTTTGATTTCTGGTGTTAATAAGTCACGTGGTGTAGTTCTGGCACTGACGTTACAGGTGAAGCAGCACGAGCTTTACCATTAGCTCTCTTTATTAGTTTACTTTCCAGTCAATCGGTTAACCTCTGATGGGGCTTTAAGATGAATTTAGCCGTCGTGTTGCCACGTATTCAATGACCTACACTGAATAAAACAGCAAAAAAAAAAATCAAGCTCATAACAATAACTCATAAAAACCGTACCGAGGTTTTTAACACGTTAGAATGATTTCCAACACTCAGCTCCTGTTCTACTGATATACACGGAATAAATACAATATTCTAGATTAACAACCTAAGAGTCGGGCTGTATCTCAAATACCACCGTGATCACTATCGTCAATAGTGAGAGATAACGCCCTACAGATCACTCCCCAGTGAACTACATGTCGACTAGAGAGCTGTTTGGAACACAGCTAACTGCTAACCAGATCCCGGAATCCATATTTCATCGGGAAAGTATTTTTTTCCTTTTGGATAGAGACAAATAAGAAGACTAGTTTATCGTTATGCGCGGCGTTACTCAGTTTTAAAAGCTATCTGTGCACTAGTTAACTAGAGGATGACTAGAGCTGCTGCCTAGCCCGTTAGCTAAGTTTACGTTACTTAGTAAAGCTTGCATGCTAACAAGCTGTTCAAACAAATAAACAAAAAAACTCGACACAACATCCTCTTACCTGACACTTTAGTCTTCTTAGGCAATTAGTCTGGATAAACGCGAAATTGCATCCAATCAACTCCAAATCGAGAGCCAAAACTCGATTAACCCTGTCGAAAATGGCCGCGTTAGAATGACGTCAGCGATTGCCACGTCTGAAGTAGGAGTGGGCGGGGCCTCTGGTGTAGGCGCGGGATGTGATTGGATTTCGGAGTTCACATCCGTATTTATTAAACACTCACTCATTATAGGGCATTCACAAATTATATGAGCAGCCACATAAATCAGCGACTGATAAATAGAATAAATGATCAGATAAGCCTGTTTTCTCAGCTGAGTAAAAATAAAACAAAACTTCCTCATCACTTACTGTACACCACTTTATCCTGTATACAGGGCCGTGGGCCCCTGGAGCCGATCCCAGGAGACTTAAGGCACGAGGTGGGGTACATCCTGGACTGAGTGTCAATCCATTGCAAGTAACACATATACACACACTCACACGCACGCCCTTAAGGGCCCTTACATTTCTTGGCTCCAAGGGGCACCGTGCCATGATCGACCCTGTGCTCTGACCCAAGCTTCACCACCTGAGATACACTATGGAAAAACGAATTCTAGTGTAACATATACAATTCCACTCAAAGGTTTGGGATCACTTGCAAATTTCTTTTTGTTTGGTAATTTATTTTCTACATTCTACAACAATATCGGGATTTCAAAAACTATGCAATAACACATATGGAATTGGGTAATTATGCAACAACAAAAACAGACACGGAGGTCAGCCTTTCTGGAATCATTCTTGTAAGAACTGTATTATCAAGTGCATTTGCAAAACCAATCAAGCACCATGATGAAACTGGCTCTCATGAAGACCTTCCCAGGAAAGCAAGGCAGAATCCTACTTCTGCTTCAGAAGAGAAGTTCATTTAGAGTTACCAGCCTAAAAACCCACTAATTAACAGCACCTCAGATTAAAGCCGTTATGAAGGCTTTACAGAACATAAGGAACAGATATATCTCAACAGTAACTGTTCAAAGGAGATTATCACATATTTTGGAAGCCTTCAGCATTCCTTTACAATGTAGAAAGAAATAAAAATCAGGAACCACCATAGAGTTAGACAGTGATCACAAACAACAAATTACATTTATTCAGTTATATCTGCCTCTGGTCTGTGTGCATGGAGCTTGCATGTTTTCCCTGTGCATGCAGATTAGGCTAATGGGCATTCCTAAATTGCCCCTTGTGTGTGTGTGTGTGTGTGTGTGTATGCCCTGTGATTGATTGCCACCCTGTCAAGGACTGTACCATGCCTTGTGCCCAAAGTCTTATGGAATAGGCTCCAGAACGGCGTGACCATGTACAACAAAAGCAGTTTCAGCGAGCCATGAGAAGTATTACTATATGAAGAATCAGGAAGTGCGTTGTTTTATAGACATACAACATAGAACAAGCAAAGATTAAAGAGATAGAGGCATGGGAAAGTTCACTCAAGATCAGAAATCCATAACACAACTGTAAAAATAAAAAACTGCTGTAGGCTGTGCCTAGACCACAAGTAACAGAGCTTTATGGCTTACCACCATCAAAAAAAGCTATGTCACTGATGCTAGACCAAAAACCTGTTCTACTGTAAATGTCAGCACTAGAAGAAAATTGCTTGTAAATTTCTGAAAGGACAATTGAGGATGCACACAGCTGTAATTTTTTTAAGGGACACTGCTGGTGAAAGTGAGCAGTTTCAGGTACCTGGTGCCTACCTCAGTGTATCTCTTCACATTTCAGCATTAGTACAGATGACAGCCACTGTGGGCCAGACTACTAAGGTCCTCTGCAACAACATGGTCAGTAATGAAAATCTGAAGAGAGTCTCCTGCCCTAAAATGATCAGAATTCTAAACTTCTCACCACTACACCAGCCCCTAACACTGATGCACACAACTTAGTTATATACATATGTGTATACTTGTGTATACAAAGATTCACAACTACATACTTTTCAAAAGTATATTATTTGAATACACTTGCATGAGTTGTCTTGCATTTGAACTTTTCCACGTATACAGTATGTATTGTCTGTTTGCTGTGACCCTGAGCATGTTTGGGTCATTTTCAAAATCTAACAAGTTCAACTGCTGTTTGAAGATAATATCGTCATACAAATATACTGTATGCATTGGTGGTTCAGTGTTTTCTCGTCTGCCATATGGAAGGTCCGGGTTTGATTCCCAGCCAATGCCCAAACCCCAGCCACTGGTTGCAGCTCTGGTCCCAAGCCTGGATAAAATGGGAGAGTTGCATCAGGAAGGGCATTTGGCATAAAACCTGTGCCAAGCATGTGTGCCTTGTCCAGAACAGCCGAAAGACCAATGACAATGTCTTACAAACATATATTCAACCACTTCTTCTTGATATACTTTATCATGCTAATGAGAATCACAGACCGATTCAGACATTTTCATTAAGAGAAGAATTTACATTTACATATTAATGTAATGTCCATGTTACTACAATAAACTACATTTGTAAATGCTAATTTTTAAATCTAAAAAAACAAAAACCTGCCATTATTTACCTACAGTACTTACATGTTATAAGTGGAAATTCTGCTCTTAAATTAAATACCTTGATTATTTTTTTCAGTACAATATATACTGCATGTCTGAAAAAAAGTTGCCATTTGGATTCTCATAAACAAGTCCTGGAGTATATTCCAAGATGAAAATACCAAGATTCATTAGGCTAAAATTGTATCTGTGTGCATTTTTCACAGAAGTCATCATGAATCATATGACTTTAACCTCTTTGGGATGTGCTGGAGAAGACTTTAAAGAGTTGGTATTCTCTTCCTGTCACAGACCGTAAATCAATATAAATCTGGACGGAAATAAATGTGACTTTGCATAAGCTTGTTGACACAGGGCCATAGCGAGTGCATACCGTAAATGCGGTCCAACAAAATAATAATATATGAGTATAGAGGCGGAGTATCATAAATAAATCATGCGTAAAAAGTGGAGACATTTTGCCATTTTATTGTAAACCCCAATTGCACATACAGTACATATACACTACAGAAAAATAAAATACATAACAAAGCATGTAGGAAAAGTGGGGAAATGGAAGCAAATACCATTGTCATGGGTGTTCTTTGGGGAAGAGGATGACAACTGTGCAATTTTATTCTGTTCTTATAAAACACACACACTATTAAAGAAAAAAAGATATATTTACATAACACTTATTTAACCTTCCAGTTCTGTTAACACAAGTCTGCAATGTTTTTTTTTATTACTTCTAACTTCTAACTGTACAAAAAAAGAGTGTAAAAAATATCGAAATGCCATTTTGAATAATATTGAATTGTAGTATTTCTTTAAAACATGTGTTCTGTTATAGTGTTACTTCAAGGGAAATAAAAAAGTAGTATAAATTCCCAGGAGTTGAGGTCAAATTTCATGCAACACTTCCTTAATTGGATTTTTTTAAAAATTGTGACTGATCCTAAATAAAGCCTATGAAAAACTGGAGACAAGATGTTCACTGTAATTTTCACACACACTTCCCAAAAATAATGTCCTATGGCCTATGGCTTTTTTTTCTATGAGTAACAACTATATACAATTATGCCAATGTATATTATTATCATACAAATGTAACAGGGCAGAACTTTTACATGATGTATAAATACCACATACTGTACTTTCAAAAGGTTAGGTATCAAAATTAAACAAAATCTTTGACCCAGAACTGGTGTTACACGATACATACTGACTCCACTGCAAAAGTCCAGCTTAAGCATTGTAATTATTTTCTTAAGCATTATAAAAATCCAATAATCTATTAATTAATTAGTTATTATGCTGTCAGGTGATGATCAGTATTTGACATTTACATGTAAATATAAAATTTCTTAATATAAACCTGATGTAAATACTGTTGGTGGATAAAAACAAAAACAAAAAAATGAGACAGTTGTGTGTTACTGTCACTGAGGTTAACTAGGACTTAAATGTTACTGTGATTATAGTATTAGTGATTGATAAATGCACACCCAGGGCTATGCAGAACAGAACTGAAAGATGGTCGTCTAATAAATATTAACAACAGAGTCAATATAGCTGAAGAAACTAAGCATTAATTATGGCACATTAACCTTTGGTTAAATGTAGTATGGATAAAACGGTAAGAAATAACAGCATCTGCTAACAGAGATGCACCGAATTACCAGATTTTATATTTTCCAAAATAATGCCAATATCAGCGTATGAGAATATAATGATACCTGATACTGATGTCAAGCCGAGCCATAATCAGTGTGTCAGCCAACGACAGACACGTTCATGGCACAGAATGTCAGAAATGAGACAGAAAATACATTAATTGGTCACTTTCCTAGGAACACAATCACAATTAAGGCTAACTATGTAGTGATAGAGCAATGCATAAATTCATGCCTAAGCAGGTCAAGAGCTTTAGCTAATGTGATCTACAGCCAGACAAACTTTTTACGCTGAAGCCAGACGTCTTGGTTTGAGTGTTTTAGAAATGATGGGGAAAGAAACCCAACACTGAGCGCCAGGTCTGTCGATGAAAGAGTTAAGAGGAGAATGGACAGACTGGCTACAGTTACAACTCAAATAATCACTCTCAGGGAAGAACAAGCAGGATTATAAGGTTACAGTATGCACAGGCTCGCCAAATCTGGAAGGGCCATGCCACAGTCAAACTTTCTAAGATCACATTTCCTCGTTGTTATGTTTGATATAAACAATAACTAAAACTCTTGATTCTTGTATTGGCATGATTTTATGCATTGCACCGATGCAGCGTGTTTGGCTCTCAAATGCAATACCAATCCCTCCAGTTTTAGTTTTTAAAACAGTGATCGTAATGCAATGTTGTACAGACCACACAAATACTCAAAACACAGCCGGTGGTAATATTAACCTCTAAACACAAAAGAAAGAAACAGAAAGCTACAAAAACAATACAGCCTCCTTTCCAACATCAAATACTGAATACATTCCAAGACAGTTATATTTATTTTACAAAAATAAATTTGAGGTTCACTCTGAATTTCCAAGTGATATGATTTCATCAGTGGAATGATTCGTTTGAGAAAATTAACTGTGTAAATCTGCTATATAACATCACCTCCTTCATGTATTTCCAAAATGGGTTTTTACTATAAAGTGTTCAACTGAGAGAAATGTTTAGGAAATCAAAATATAAAATGTGTTTCTCACTGTAAAAAAAAAAAAAAAAAAAGAACAAGAAAAAAAAGAACAAGATTATGAACAAGATTATAACAGTTAAAAGAGTTCTAAACAAAAAAGATAGAAATAAGTAGTACGCTGATGTGCAGATATGCAGAAAATAATAATCCACATAAAATAATCCACGAGTGGAGCTGAGGGAATAACAGAAGGCGTGTTTGTCGCAGTGGGAATGGTGTGTTTTGGTCAGTTCTCTAAGAGCTCATTCATTTTCCAGCTCTTTGTGGGGGGACGGCGTGCTGTCCCGTGTGGGCAGCAGGTCATAATGACAGGGGATGTGGCTGTTCTTTGGTAGGTCATATGGGTCCTGGCTAAATGGTCCGTTGCAGTTGTTGTTGGCAGGTATGTAGACTGAACTAACTGTTGGCTCTGAAAAGACAAATGGAGATTGATATACTGTATGTGCAGGAATTAGTGATGAACAAGCAGCAAAATGCCTTTTCTGTGCACAGGACAAGCCTTGAATGAACAAGCTTCCAAGAGGCCCATGGTGTTATAGGAAATCACTCACCACAGGGTAGTTGTGATGACAAACTGTTTTACTTCTCTTACTGTATACCCCCCGAAGTCGAAATCATGTTTTTAGAATATTAAAATAAAGATTGCAAGACGAATTAGGAAAGAGGGAGCGCTTAGACTCATTTTGAAACCAGGATGTCCACGCTACCCTTAAATATTTCTTCACCAGCAATATGTTTTTTAGCAAAAAAAGAAAAAAGAAAAGTTTTTATATCATAACTATAGTAACTAATTTGATGGTGTTCATTAAAGAGATTTAAAACAATACTTTTTAATTCCGTTGAAGGATCAGGAAGATAATGTTATCAAATGATCTTCCCCAAATTAAAGATTTGTTACACTTTCCCTACTGCACTCTATTGGCCTTAGCACAAAAGTAAAGTGTGACTTAATACCTGACTTGATATGATCGGTCACATTTCATCATTTTTTTTTACGGTAGTCACATTCATGCAAATAATGTAACAAGTTTGTTCCTGTTATCATTTATAACATAGCAGTTGGAAACTTTTTTCCTGTAACTTACAGTTAATAAGAACTAAATAATAATTAGACTATAAAAAAAAACAGTTTTTTTTTTAAATCTTTTAGTGTCATCACATCAAGTGGGATATACAGTATATTTGTTAAATAACAACACTTTTTAAATTTCGTTTATTGTTAGATTATTGTGGAGAATCCGGCATGGTGAATGAGTTGTTACCTTAGAAACATATACCGTATAATGTTTTAGAACAAGAACTGTAGTATGAATAATCTGAATACACCTATGAACACAATGATAATCAATTTTTTTTATTTTATAATATAGTATTATATAAAAAATATTTTAAAGTAATAGTGGCTCACTGTAATGTAATGTAATATAATATATTACAGATGCCATTTCAGTTGGAAGGAAAAAATTAAGATTACGAGCCTCTTCTTATAACAAAAATTTAACATGCTACTTATAATATCTGGCCACTTACCGACTTCATAAACATTTTTGTTTGTAGGACTGGAGTTGTTTATCTCTGCATAGGGAGAGTCTCTCTGCGTAGGTGACTTCATCTCCACGTAGCCGCACTCTGTGTTCTTAGGCACCAGGGGAGGAGGGTCTTTAATTGTCGCATAGGGGTTCTCCGAGTTTACAGAACAGGTGCTGGCATGGTAGGGCACACCTTTTACCAGATCTAAACAAACCAACATAGTACAGACGAGATCAGAGAATTTTGGTATTTGTGTTTTTAGATAAATAATAAGCGTAGTCTGGTAAGAAGTTTTCCTTTAATGTCGCTTTAGTCATACTGTACATGGTTTGATTAATTAGCAAAAGACTGATTTATCAAGACATGTCCTCTAACCTCAAGTTCATGTAAAAGAACTATTACCTCGAAGAGATTTTCCAAGGTAACGGCCATCAACTCCATATGCTCCTAAGCAATAGACAGAGAGAGAGAGAGAGAGAGAGAGAGTGATTATGACCCAAACAACTCTTACTAAAGCTTACAGGAGCATAATGTAAG